>KZ506091.1:13389-94568 GCA_002844005.1 Limosa lapponica baueri | reverse complement strand
TGCAGCCCAGGATTCCATTGGCCCTCTTGGCAACAAGGGCACATTGCTGGCTCATGGAGAGCCTGCCATCCACCAGGATTCTCAGATCCTTTTCCTCAGTGTTACTTCCCAGAAGATCCAGGTGCAGGACCCTACACTTCCCGTTGTTGAACCTCATTAGGTTCTTCTCTGCCCAGCTCTCCAGCCTGTTCAAGTCCCGCTGGATGGCGGCACAGCTCTCTGGAGTGTCAGCCAGCCCTCTCAGCTTGGTATCATCAGCGAACTTGCTGAGGATACACTCTGTCCCCTCGTCCAGGTCATTAATGAATATGTTGAACAGGACTGGGCCGAGTATTGACCCCTGGGGGGACGCCACTGGTTACAGGCCTCCAACTTGACCCTGCTCCATTAATGACAACCCTCTGAGTTCTGTCACACAGCCAGGACTCAATCCACCTCACTGCTCCCTCATCTAGCCCACACTTCCTTAATTTTCTAATGAGGATGTTATGGGAGACAGTGTCAAAAGTCTGAAGTCAAGGTAGATGACATCTGCTGCTCTCCCCTCATTCAGCCATCTAGCTATAACACCATAGAAGGCTATCAGATTGGTCGAGCATGATTTACCCTTGGTATATCTGTGTTGACCACTTCCAATAACTTCTTTATCTTCAATGTGTTTGGAGATGACATCCAGAACAAGTCGCTCCATTATTTTCCCAGGGACAGAGGTGAAACTAATTGGCCTGTAGTTCCCTGGGTCCTCCTTCTTTCCCTTTTTGTAGACTGGTGTGATATTTGCCTTCCTCCAGTCCTCAGGCACTTCTCCTGTTCTCCAAGACCTCTCATAAATGATGGAGAGTGGCTCAGCAATAACATCTGCCATCTCTCTCAGCACTCATGGGTGCATCCCATCAGGGCCCATGGACTTGTGGATGTCTAGTTTGGCCAAGTGGTCTCTAACCCATATGCACTTGTTCAGAAAAGGGCATTCAAAGGTAAATAAAGGCTGTCTTAGACAAGCCTATTCATTGTTGGAGATCTAGTGTCATTAATATCCTCTAAGTAAACAAAATGAGAGATTATTAACCTTCAGTTAAGAACTGTCAGATATATTATAATTATGTGGAAGAAATACCGTGCAAGATGAATTGTTAAACTGCTAATAGAAACAATGGATAAAGAAAAATTATTTAATAGAAAGTATTATGAAATTATAACATATAATGTATGAGAAAGCAGAGACGGTCAGATGCTACCTAAAAGGACAAGCTGCTCTTGTCCTCCACAGTAAAGGAAAGAGATCAAGCATAGGGCACAAATGTGTATGTGCATTTTGACTCATTTTCCAACATCTCTCTATGTATGGCATATTTAATTCATTGTACAAGAATTTTAGAAGTTCTATAAAAATAAGACACGAATATAAATCTCCAACTGTATACTTTGAAATCAAACTGCTCTGACTTGGAGCAACAGTGATATGATTTTGCCAATATTTCTTTGTCAGTGAGACATAGACAGATGTGCATCCAGCAAACAGCTGTGTCAGTAGCATGTAAGACTGCTCAGGCTCTTTTCTGCAGCTGTTCACAACCCTCCTCCTGCTGCATCACATCTGTCAGCAGAGCTGATCCCAGCTCATTCCACTGGATTTAACAAAGGTCTGTACTTTTATTCCCTGCGCATCAGACTTTTGGCATATTGTTGCGGTTTAACCCCAGCCACCAACTACGACCATGCAGCCACTCACTCACTCCCCACTATTCCCCCAGTAGGGTAGGGAGAAGAAGGAAAGAAGGAGGGGAAGATAAAAAAACTTGTGGGCTGAGATAAAGTCTGTTTAATAGAAGAGTAATGGAAAAGAAAAATAGCAATAACAATAATAATAATAATAGTAAAAGAATATACAAAATAAAATGATACAACTCAAGTTGCTCTCACCACTCGGTGATCGGCTGTCCAACCCACCCCAAGCAGTGATCGTGGATTCCTGCCCCTTGACCAACCTCCATTTATATACCGAGCATGATGTCTGTGGTATGGAATATTCTTTTGGCCAGCTTGTCCTGTCTATGGTCCCTCTCAGCTTCTATGGGAAACTGAAAAAGTCCTTGAGTAATGTAAACATCACCTAGCAACAACTAAAACAATATGTGTTATCAACATTCTTTTCATACTAAATCCAGAACATAGCAGCCACTAGAAAAAATTAACTCTATCCCAGCTGGAACTAGGACACATATCCATGCCAGCAATTTTACTGTCACATATAAGGCAGCAATGGGCCAGGGAAGAGGTGAGAGGCAGATGAAGCAGGTACTTCAGACTTTAGTAGACACAATTGCAACATAAGGAGATATCTGGCCAGCATGCCTTACCTGCCCTTTGTTGACAAGCCCTGAGCTTCATTCTTGTACAAGTGTGACAGCCCTTTGCCTGAGAGCAAGGAAAGACAATGAAATGGATCACTTTATTGATAGCTGAGCCAAATAATCAGGGTAGTTATCAAGCCTTCTCTTCTCCATGAAAATAATACTTAATAGACATGGCCAACAGCTAGGATTTCTGTTCTGCAGAATACCCTGAGACCTGAGACAAGTCTCTTGAAGAAAAATAACATACCTGAATTTTTTAAATATCCCCAAGAAACACATATCCTGAAATGTTTAAGTTTTGTCAGGGTTTCTGTCTTTTTTAAGTATTTCCTAGGTCCCCATTCAGCCTTGCCAGTAGCAGATGGGTAATCCAAAGAAGCCTTGAAGCAGTTTCATCAGGGAGAGGGGAAGATGGGTCCCCAAGCCTTCATGTTGCCAAGGAGCTGGGGCAACTGGAAGCCCTCAGGTTCCTCATCTCCATGGAGGTCAGACAGATTTGCTGCCGCCAGGCCCTGGGCATCGTAAGCCATCTTGACTAAAGCAGATGGACATCCCCAGCAGCCTCCTCACCTTAATTCACAGTGGTTCACACCCTGAGGGAAGTTCTCTGACCCAGTGTTGATGTTTGATTTGTAGATGACCATCTCAAAACAACTTCTTCTTCATAATTAAAGAGAGAAACAGAATTCCTGTGGTGTGATTCATCTCACTGTAATGTTTGCAGACACACTGTAAGATTCTATGATTCTAGGTACTGTGCTCTAAAAGTGCCTCTTTCTCTCCATTGACTGGAAGGAGAACCTAGAGTGTTCAGACATATTAATCATGTGAGATGACTCACCCTACACATCTATCAGAAGCTAAAATGTAGATAGAACAAATTTATTGTACTAACACTTGATGAAGTAAAGATTTATATTTTTTTTTCTGAAATGAGGCAAAGAGCCTACTTCACTTCTCTACCCAACCACCAGGCTCCAGAAAAACATCTCCTTGCTTTCTTTGTGGCCTGTACAGCTGATATACTTTCCTGGTGTATGACATAACTTCTAGGAGGTGAGTACAGAGGCTGGGAACACAGGTCTTCCTGTCACTGATAAGTGTTCTTTCTACTTTGGTATTTCATATATGAGGTTGCATAACAATGCCCATAGACCACAGGAGGCCCTTAAAATGACCACAGGTCCCTTTGCAAGGTGGCTGGTAGTGACCCCCATAAGAGAGGCTAACGCGTCCCATTCTAGCTAGACTCTTGTTGCTTTTTAAAGCTGCTCTAATTCATCCCTGCGGTTTGCAGAAAAGCCTTTAAAATTCAGCAGGGAAAAAGCCCTCAGGCTAAAGAAATACATTGTCCCATCAAATTCCATTTTACTTTGGCTGAGTTATAAACTGCTAAAAACCACAAGCTCCCCACTAAATATTGAAATCCTCAGGAAAAGGTATTGCTGGCAAAGTGCTAAAACAATTTTAAAAAGAGGGAAGAGGATTTACACATCGGTTTATTGCATTGCCAAGCAGCACCAGTGAGTTCTAGAAGATCCTAGAGAATGGGAGACTGAGCCAGGTATGGTTGATCAGGCCATACTTCTCCTTACACCCATACATAGTCCCGTCAGATCCTGGCACATAAAGCAAAATCTGTTCTGTCCAACAGGGTCAGGCAGCTTTAACCAGCCTCTAAAGATATGGCATCAGGCATCAGCCATCCATCTCTTCTCTGAGGTGACAGTGTTATTTGGCCAACAGCTAATGCAGCAACTGGAGTGCTGGACCATGGGGCCAGCAAGGCTGTAAGTCCCACACGATAACCTGCTCCTGAGGAGGAGATTATTAAGGTTATAGAGGCAAAGATTGCTCTTAAGCTTTTTCTTTAAAAGAAAAATGTTAAATTTATAGCTGCCTGAATAATCTTGGTTCTCTGATTAACTCGCCATATCTATCATGACGCAGTCTACTTCTATTCCTCTGTGCTATTTTTTTCCCCTGTTGTGATCCGATTCATCCCACACAGTGTAATGATATTCCTTGCAGAGGGGAGAGAATAGTGATTGCACATGCAACTGTGGTAAGATTTTTCCTTCATTTCTGCAGCCTTGTCATGCTGATCAGCTTTTTTCCCACATGCATGAGATATTGGCAAATATTTCATTTTAAGAATATTTAAGAATATTTCATTTCAAGAATATTTGATAAATACCCTTTTTTACTTTCTGACCTTTTTTTCTAACTTCCTGTTTGTAATGGTGCCACAGAGTTGTTTAATTTAGTTTTGTCTATAAACTTAATTACAGTCAGAAAACCTACTGTGTCATTTAACAAATGCCCTATCACCACAAAAGTGTTATTATTACTACATTTTTCTTTCTACTAGAAGATGTAGATTTTTTTGCAGCTATCTTAAGTGGTAAGCTAACAGAATTTGTATTGTGAGATCACTCCCATCTCTCAGATTTTAATGATGGAAATTTTTGCCTGACAAAAATAGTTTCTTTTAAAAATTCATCCATCATATTTCTGGCTTATAATTCCCTGCCTTTGTTACTAGGTATGTCTTTTAAAAACACCTTCACCAGCTTCACTGCTTATAATACTCAAATATTTGCAGGCAGCAAAGTTTTCAGTTAGTCAGCACATACACAAGTTGAAAACAGTTAGCACCCCTAATATTTTCTCCCAAGTATCAGGCATTTTGACAGTGATGCTGCAGGGTCTCAGACACTGCCAAGTCCTAATGAACGATCAGTCTGAGCTGTATAATTTGTCTTCAGAGCATACAAAAATCTGAATTCATCTACAGCTGAGTACCACTGCAACCTGCTACAACTGTTAAAAATGTAAAGGCAGATAGAAGATCATTGCAGGCAACTGTAAGATAGTTAGTGAGCAATTATTTTAAGTGGGTTTTTTCCCCTTTCCTTTCTTGTTTGAGTGAAAGGAAGATTGAGTCAATCATCAATGAAACCTGGCCAGAACAACACAGAGTCATGTAACTATTGATTAAATATTGGTTTCAAAATAGAATTCAGCATCATAAAATGTAGCTTTTTAATGAAAATAATCACAGAGCCTCCAAAATGGAAATCTGTGTTTTTCTAACACTGCTCTGAAATGCACACTTGAAATTAAAAAATCATAGATGGGACTTCATGTTTGAGAAACTTTGTATAGCATTTATATATATCACATCCCTTTACTTACAGCTCAGGTAGATTGCACACAAGTGAGAAACTTCTAGAAAGGTCAATGAATGCTTTTATAAAGATCAACAGTTGCCCTACATAGATTCTAGTGTATTTTATTGCAAAGATTTGGTATATAGTATGTGTAAGGTAGAGCTCTGGACTTGGGAATAAGCCCTCTTACTTACAGAAGCTAGAGGTCCTTGGCAGATGTCTCATCAGAAATCTCTGAATATTTCCATTCAACTTCTCCAGCTTATGAGGAAAGAAGAACTCCCATCCCATTGGGCTCTGTACACTGAGTATCAGCCTGTCCTTGGCTGATGAGGAGCCTGGAGCCAGAAAAAGGGATAGGCTCCCTTCACTTCAACCTCAAAGCAAAGCATTTCAGAGAGAACTGGGATGGAAGATGTCATGAAGAAGAAAAAAGTTGGAAACAGCCTCAGAATCTTGCTGGCAAATCAAGAAACCTAACAAAGAGTTGGGAAGAGCCATGGGAAATGTTGAACCACAGGGACTTTGTACAGCTGGAGTAGAATTATTTTATCCTGAAGGTGGCTCTCATTCCCCCAAGCCACACTCCTGTCTGAGGGGAGGGCTGTGGACAGGATCTCAGGCATCAGTTTACATCTACAGAGCACACTTAAAACCAAAGGATGTAAAATTTCCTTACAAATTGTTTACAAAAATTATTCCACCTGCCATAGCAATGCAAAAGTAAAGAACTGCAGCTGGGATTATGCTAAACGTGGAACATTTTCATATCTGAAGAGGATTTTATCTAAAATGTTTTTCAAAACAAGAGCTAACTACTGGCTGTATCACAAAAAGTGTTTATTAGCCCAACACTTTGTGGGCTGGAGTGACTGATTATATCTACGTGGGAATCTGCTTATATTGATTTAGAAGTGGTTGATACATACTTCTTCATGTGGCTGTTGATATAGCAGAGATCGTGACCATAGCATTTTATCAACAAATCAAGACACAGTCCTTAAGATGAAACAGAGGAATGAGTATTCCTGGAATTAGTACAGAAATGACTTTTCATGGTTCAGTAGAAAAAGCAGTAATTCCCATAAGACTTACTGTACTTTACAGAGACACGTATTCTCGATTGCTTGTAAGCACATAAATGATAAGTTCTAACATGAGACAAAAAAAAACCCCTTTGAAATGTTTCTTCCTAAGAAAAGAAAATTGCCACTACTCTTACTTACATTACACACAATTTTTTAATGCAGATGACTCTGACAGCAAATGAATAGTGTTATTCCAAGATTTCCAATAACTAAAATGTTTTACCTTCTTAAGACAGCAGCTTATGCCTCTTTCACCTGGCAAGTGATCTGACCACTAGGTGTGTACACCTGCCCTCTTCTTGAAAGAATGCCAGTCTGTGGGTGCGTGTCCAAAGAAACACCTGCTGGGTAGAGCAGGACAAGTGATCTAGATGTAGTTCAGCTGTGGAGTGTCATCATGCAGTGCCAGTATACTCCAACAGGGTAGTTCTAGATGCAGTTTCCACATCTCAAGAGCTGGTGAACTGAGCATAGAAGACTTTCCCTGCCTCAAAATGATCTGAAAATATTTATGCTGAAGTTCACAAGGTACTAAAAAAATGAGGACAACATGAAAATCTTGTATGGGAAGAAGTAAATGACATAGAACTGCTGGTGTTGTCACTAGGACTTCAATTAATTGCCTCAATGCAACCATTTTTGTCACTTAAAATGGTCTGGTATATCCAAGGTATACACATAAGATTAGTTGATAGGACACCAGATCTGCAGCTGGAGATAAGCCAAGATATCTTAGGGCATCCTTACTGGCAGTTGACCTATTTGTGGGCTGTTTCTTCAAGTCCCTGGTCGCTATAGTCAATGGAGACTACAGGGAAATTCAGCTGACCAAACATAGGTGTCTGTCAGGGAGAGATGACTAGCTTTTCAGATCACATCGACTGCAATGATGGAACACAAAGGTAGCTTAGGACCAGGCACATGTTAGACACCAAAATGTACGTTCTTGAGCTGTGTGCCACACCAGGAGGTCCAGCCAAATATCTCATTGCTAGTACAGCTGCTGTCATATTTGTTGGGCTCTGACAGATCCTGTGCTTGAGAAACCGTGAGTTTTTCACCTCTTGACCACCTACCACTCACTCACGATCACGCACAGCTTTAGCTGTACGTAAACTAGCTCTCCCAATTTTGAGGGGGTTGTTTCAGTGAGCTAGTTTCTTTCTGGTTCTTAGATATCCATTTCATAAAGCTCTCTGTCCTACTCTTTTTCATTATTACCATCAGTAACTTGTTCACTAAGATGCCAGTTTCTCAATTAGAAAGATTGTCTCTAGTCAACAATTTTTTAAAGAAAACCTACTTATTTATTTCTCTCTCAAATGCAATTTTGTTAGCTTTTCATTGCATATGGGGAAGAAGAGGAGCTTTTATGTTGACAGATTCCATACAAGGTACTGACAGTTAATGGAGTGTGAAATGCGCAGGCATAAAAGCAAGCTAATGTTAATTGAAAATGGCTCCTAAACATGTGTGCTTATTTTGCTAGCACATGGTTGGAAAAAATGTGCATTCATTTTAACTAGCTGTGCACAAAATCACCTGTTTCTGTACAATAATCTTTTAATCATTGTTTACAGCAATTGAGCTTTACATTTGCCAGTGACACTATCATATTATTACCGTAGACACTGTAATGGCCACACAGCTGCAGCAAGAAGAGGAGAAAGGAGCAACTTCTGTTGTAGGAAATAGAGTAAAAACAAAAAATAGGAGAATTTTCATTCTCTCCTCTCCCCCTCCTCCTTCCTCTCATGCATGTTAGCACACTCCTTGTATATAAACATAAACATACATATATGTTTTTCTTAGGAATAAAAATAAATAAAAGAAAGGACCTGACCTTGGACTTCAGATTTTAGTTCCCCTGAAGACGTTAGCAAATGTCTTTCATCTAACAGCAGTACTCCAGTGCCGACTGCTCAAGACAGAGTCCAATGCTGTGTGTTTGGCCCTGGGAGCATTTCCAAAGTGGTGTGGGGAGGTTTTTCTGCCTGCCACTCTGCAAATGCCACTGGATTCTAGCAAAAGTGGAAAGAAAATCAAGTAGTACTCTGTAATCATCCTTTATGAGAGGAAGGTTTCCTTTAAAAGATCCTAGCTAGTTGTACCCCTTAATGATAACCTTGGAAATGCTGCTCAGCTGAAGATCAATTAAGAGGTAAGACAAAGAAGAACAACAGTCAGTCAAGAGAGTAATGGTGTAGGCCAACAGCCTGCACAGCCTGCACAGCCTGCACCTGGTGTAAGAAACCCAGTTACTGCTCAACATCAACAGACACATTACTGTTCTTCACCTCACCCTCAAAAGGAAAACAAAGAGAAGAGTACCTGCCACAGCACGATTTACCATTCCCAAAACAAGACAGAAGAAGAGAAAAAATGTAATGTAAAAGTTGGTGGAGGAAAAGCAGCTGCTGAGGTAAGCACTACCAGCCTCAAGGGAAGAACTGGAAAAATTATAAAAGTGATCAGAACAAAGAAGCTGTGACACCTGGAACAGAGCGTTGAATGCACGCACAGCCTGTGGCTTGGTACCCATGTACCTCTTGGCACCCTAGGTACCCCAAGTACCCCCTGCTCCCTGGACAACAGAGTGCTCAGGTGATATTAAAAAGGACTGCATATCACTGCTTATTTTTGTACCGTTTTGAGTGTTCCCAGGAAGTTTGTCCATCAGACTTGTACCATCTTGACCTGCACTGCCAACTTGCTGTCTGGGTTTATCCCTTCAGCTACAGTGGTGGCAGTGAAGCAGAGGGACGAGGAGAGGAATTGTTTAGGTGATGGAAGAGTTTCTTTCTAAAAGGAAAAGTTGTAGGTGAGAAAATAGTAACAGTAGGACAGTGTTCAGTCAGTGGAGTGTAGTTTTAAGTGCAAATTAAAGCTCAGAGGAAAGTGTAACTCTGAAAGTGGCCTTGATCCTAGGCTTGACGCCAATTAAATAGAAATGCAGCCTGAAACTCTCTGCAGAAGAAATAACAGTTCCACAGCTCTGTCACAAAAGTCTGTTTCCTTCACTGGAAGATGCCTTTCTCATTAAAAAAGCCACATTGTCTTGTTCTCTTCTCAAAATAACTCAAATTTTTCTTCCTTTGGTCATGACTGTTCAGTTCCTTGTCATGGCAGGAAACCGAGTTAAACTGATGAGTTGCAGTTGTAATTTTCTGGAGTCAATTTGAGGTTCACGCAAGATCATCAGGGAGAAATACAGAGAGCTTCATGCAGGAGACAGGGTATAAGCATTGACTCTGTATGTGATATCCCCTCTTTCCCACACCTATCCCAAAATAGTGCAGAAACAAGCCGAGAACACTGCCAGAACCTACTGCTATTGAACTGATGACTTTGATTTCTCAAGTAATTTACAGATGATTGAAATGCTGGTAACAGCTCCAAAATCCAGTCTCCAAAATCATCTCTGACACTTTTGACCATATGTGTCCTAAATATAACTTTTTTTCTTCTATGAGAAGTATGATTAGGAGGCTTGGTGAGTCTTATATTTTTAAAATTGACTCCAGAATTATTTCCCTCTGCTACTTTGCAGCCTTTAGAGTTTCCTGTGGCATGAATCCCCATTCTCAGCCTAGGGACTTTATTCCAGCTTTGCCTTTTGAGGTCCTGGCTGGATGTTACACCAGGATATGTAGACTAGGGAGCAGCTTGTAACCAGACCGGTTGTTGGTACCTCTGGGCTGTATCTCTGCTAGCTGTCACTGTCTCTGCTAACAAAGGAAAGACATTACAGAAAGAGAAAAAAACAATTTCTGGAGTTTATAGTAGATAAGAAGCCGAATGTGAGTCAAGAACATGCTACTGCAAGAAACTTTAATGCAATTATGGGATGTACAAACAGAGGTTTCATAAGTGGCAAAGAATGTAATTTTTCTACCCTGCACAGCACCATTGAGAACCTGTGTGGAGTAAAAAAATGTAAAAATAATGGGAAAATCCCAGAAGAGACTAACTATTTCTGAGCTTTAGAAAACAGACTGGTGAGAAAAAGTTGTCAAGGATTTTGTTTCTTCCATCTAGAATAAAGAGACTTGAAGAAGGACAGGACCTCTCATTAATGAAAATACTACTAAAAGAGAAACAGAGGTCAAATGTTTTCCGTATCCACCAGATGTCTTCCAGTATAACCAGAGTTTTCATAAAGAGGACTGCAATCAATGAGTTCACTTTGCACCAGGTGTGGAACAGAAAGTTCTTTGTCACAAGAGATAAATAATCCAAAAGAAAATTTCATAAGAAAAAAAGCCTTCTAAAGGTAGTAATATGTGGAAACATGGATTTTAGAAATATTTCACACTTTAAACATGACTGCAAGCAGTGCCAAGGATATACACTTATCCTTCCACAGAGAAGGGTGATGGCTAAAAGGAATTCTTCAAGTCTCTTCCGGGATTAATAATTTCTGTAATTCATATACTCATAAACGTGCAAAAATAAATCCTGTACACTCTACTCTCAGAGTCTCCAACCAAGCTGTCCCAACATGGAAACAGCATGCCAATGAAAAATAACATTGCTCTCATCACCAGAGGCTCCTAGGGAGATTTCATTTCTCTTGGTATCAGCTGCCAAGTAGAGAGCTGTCCTAGTGGTGAAGTCCTCCCTTTCAGGGTTTCTCTCCTTTTACTGGTAATGCTTCCTGCTAGTCTAGTACAGATTGTATATAATCACTCTTCTCTCTCCATTTCTGTTTATAGCAATTTGCTGTCTTCATGGAATTCAAGCACCTTTTGTTTTATTTTATATGGTATATAACATAAATATACGATCACTATAAACCATATGTGAAGCTGACTTTTACAATGGAACAGCTGTCTTGGATTCAGTGGGATGGCTCAAAGAGCTCTCAAGAGCACTTGCTCTAAAATCACCAGAGCAGGTTTGCATTCCTCTGACAGAGTCCCCAGTGAAGGCGCAGCAAGCACATGCCTGCTCATGATGTGATATGATCCAGGTGTTAAGAGGAAAGCAGGATGGACATCTGAATGGTGAGGTGCTGTTTCAGCAGCTGAGAGTTTACTGAATAGAAATGCTTTTTAAGCAGGAGGTGTTGATTGCTGCTTCAGTCCCAGCCTAGGTTTTTAACAAAAGGCAGGCCACAAAATTGTGTTACATGCACAGTATTTTCTCTGCCTTGGCCTTCTGGCTGAAAATAAGATGAAATGGAAGAATATTGTGTAATGTACTGCTAATGATTTATCCTGTCAAACTGTGGTACCCAAGCTGAGCTGAGATCTATAGTCATCATCTTGAAACGCCTTATCACCTATATTGTTCGCATACAAATTATATTCCCTCCATAGTCTCATAAATCCTAATTAGCTTTAACTCTGATGCCTTAGAGTCTCTGATTAAGGAGATCATAGTATCTCACTTTGCTGCAGGATCCCTCAAGAAGTAAAGTACAGCATTTGGAAGGATAGTCTGATACAAAGTTAATAACCTACGAGCATCACGTTCAGACCTGATATCTTTAATTAATAAAATGCCAGTTGTTCCATTTGGAAATTCATAAGAAAGAATAGGACAGATAAAAGGACAACATTTACAAGAGGAGACTGTCAATTTATCAATGCAGTTCTTGTGACTGCCTCTAAGAAATATTCATATCACAGATGTATTTTATACTGGTGTCATTTACCAGAGAACAATTTGGGAGCTTGCATCTGAACTACACCCTTAATGGTTTGTAACTGGAAGAGTGCTGAAGGGCTTATTGCATTGCTGGTATGAAATGTTGCCTGCAACCTGGGGAGCCCATTTTCCCTTGGGTTATTGTTTCGTCTTCCTGTATCTAATGCTTCCTTAAAGGACACAAAAGCCAGTGCTTCTCACACTCTGCAATTCTTTCCTTTAAAGATAATGGTCCTCTTCCCTTCTGTTCTAGGCTTGTCCTTTATACCCCCAGCCTTTACGGCATGGCTATCAATTTGCTTTTTATTTCCTGCCCACAACCCCACACTCCTTGTTCCTTTTTTCACATATACAGACTTACTCTGTTCCTCAGATACGCTTTTGGAGTGCTACCTTGGAAATTCGATTTGAGCTCCCCTGAGCTTAACCTCAGTTAAGGTTAACCTCAGTCTCACTTTGCTCGCTGACTGTATATTCCCAAATATTTTTTGCAGCCCTACAGTGCTCTGCCTATCTTCTTACCTCAAAGAGAGACCTACCAGGTGTCAGGAAGAGTAGCCTCCATCTCCACTAACGTATCTCAGAGCTAGACTTCTTGCCACATCTGCCCGCTCCGAGGCAAACACTTCAGAATGATTTTGTCTTCTTGCAGATATGTAGAGTGCCGTATACACAAATAATGACGCGTAACAAGCAAAGCTGGTTTTAAAAGTATTCTTCCTAAAGGAAATGTTGACCAAAAATTTAAGCACAAATATAGTTGCCTTGTTAAAAGCAAAACCTGTAATGTTTGGATTCCTTGCCATCACCTTCTTTACTTGTTTTCCTTCCCTCCCTCTCTCTTTCCTTCTACTGGAAGGAAGTAGGGAAAAGAGTGAATAGGAAGAATGGGAGTATTCCCCAAATTTTCCTCCTTCTAAAGAATCTCATTCTCTGTTTTATTCTTTTCCCTTCTTCTCTCTTTCACAAGCACACTTCTTAAATAGAAAGCAAGAAAGCAAAAGAAACTCTGAAAACTCTTGAAACATTTCCTTTTCTTTTTTAATCTTTCTCTCCCTTCCCACTAGGAAGGGGAATAAACCACCAAGATGCATATATGAAATTAAGGGGTTTTTCACATTGTCAAGGCAATCTACTCGAAAGCCTTCCCAACGTAAAGCAGTTTATTAATTTCTAATCATGGATGTCTGTAAGGTGACAAGATAAAATAAAATTATTTTCTTTTAGGTCTCAGTGAGCAACATGAGATCTCAGGTTACACCTGAAGTTTTCCTTTGACTTTGCTGCTGGTTAAAGCGTCTTCCACTGCCAAAGGTGACAGAAAGACAGCAGCTGTGGGCAGTTTAATTACAGCTGAGTTTGCAGTAATGTCTTCTGCAGAAATCCCCCGGCCTTACATATTCATGCAGCTTTTACCCTCTGCCTGTCTCTCTTCTCAAATTCAATTTAACCTCAGCTCTTTGCAGCACGACACATCTCCCCAAGGAGTTCGCCTCCGTATTTCAGAGGGATATTTGGCTTCCCTACATGCAGAGAAATTGCATCTGCTCTGCTAAGTCAGAAGATACTAACATCTGTGTGTGAGACTGGATTTGCCGTGCCTTCAGTGGATGCACTACGGAAGCTTCCGATGCCATGGAAGAGTGAGGGTCAACAAAGAGTCCATCTTCAGGAGAGCAGGGCAAAAATTTAACCCTATTGATCTCAGGATCGTTGGCTAACACAGCCACCTGCTTGTGGCCACATCACAAAGCAGCGAATAGCCTGTCAAGAGGCCACACACACTCCCTGCCATCCTTTTCCCTGTGAAACCTGCATCTCTGCCTGCCGCTCACAATACCAGACAAGTGTGTGATGAAGACAGGGAGCACAAAACCATAAAATGAACAAAATGAAATGAACAAACCCAAAATGAACTCTGGCTATTTACGTTCCCCATTGAAAGCAGCATCTTTAGCATTCGGTGATGCAGTTGTTGGGCACAACACATAGTGGGGTGGACGACAGAGGGAGGTTGGCGCTGCCAGGCTGACAGCAGAAGTACAGTTTGAGGTCATGTCTTCAATTTTCCCCCAGGCTTCTCGCAGGAAGACATCTGCCATCTCCCTGCCAAAACATGGGCATATGTTCTGTTAGCCAGTGTCAGCAAACTGCCTGGTGATGGCTACATTTCTCCTTACACAGGCAGAGGACTTTGTTGCAGTAAATGACTACAGTGCTAAATCTAAAAAGTGTCATGAATGGGTTCAACCCTTCTGAAGAATTAGATCTTAGTTTCTATTTGTCTTCTTACTTGGGGGAAAAAAATAGAAAACCGATATTATTTCTTTACCTGTGATAGATAACAGAATCTAGAAAGTTTGTAAGCTGAGAGGTTTTCCTTTCTCATAACATTGCACCAAATCTTCTCAAACTAAAAATTTTACAGTGAAATTGCAAGGTACCTGTTTCTGCTTACCATGTAATAAAGAATAATAATTCCTCCCAGGAGAAGACAACAGCACTCCAAGAACTTTTGCTGCCCTAGATATAACAGGATTTCAGCTATCTATCTCCTGGTACCAGAGATATATGCAGAAATATATTCCTTCCTATATTCAGAAACCTTTGCTGGCAGGGAAAGAAAAGAGCAAACACCTACACCTCCCATGAGCTGCTGTTAGCACTTGCTGCGATGAGCTAATAAGAAGCGATTTGGTCCCACAGCTTCTATGCACCAGTCAAGTTCTCTGTGGTTTCCAAGAGCTGGTGGGACTGCACGTCTGCAGGGTCAGCTTTTGCTTCACTTTTATTTTCAACTCTTAGTTTCTTAAATATTTTTCCAACAACCTACCTTAGACCACTGCCAGCAGGATTATCTTCTTCCCAGTAAATATTGTTTGGTTCCAGATACTAGGATACAAGATTACAGCCAGGATTAGGGATTTGGTATCTAAGGCTTAGCAGGTCAGATGGGAAAACCCACCCACTGAGCCGGACACTAGTGTTGCATTTTTTGGGAGCAGAGCAGCATTAGCAGCAGGGAGAATTGAGGTCCTCTTGGACCTGGTGGCAGTCAGTCTGAGAACTGGCTGCAATTAACAGCCAGCTCTTCCAAACTGCCTCTAGCACAGCTTTGCTTCTCACCTGGACCTGTGACCTGGTGATCCAGTAAGTGGCTTTTCTTTACGAATCAGAACTGACCAACTGCCTTACAGAAGCAGGTACAGAAGGTGGTATAGTCATCTTTCAGCTGGTCTCTAAAATAAAGACTTCAATCACAGAAGCAGAGATTTCAAAGCATTATCCTACGTGTCCTGGTGTTGACCAGTGTCCGCATACTGCATCTCTAGTAGTTTTCTTTTGTCTGCATGAATTCCTAAATTAAGTTTCTCATAGAATGTACATTGGGGTCTTATATTTTTAGGGTAATATCTCTTAAGAAAGAAGACTACCTCAATTCCACAGAAAGGGGAAGAAATCCTTTACAAAGGTAGGGTAAAAACTCCCTAGAGCCAATAATTCCAAAATTAACCACTGAGAAATATTTTTCATATATATATGAAACATGCACAAATATGCTATATATAATAGATATATAGTACTATACATAGGATGTAGTAATAATATATTAAGGTACTAATGTGATATGCAACTAGGAAATGTCAAATTAAATTTGAAATACTTCATAAAATTCAATGTTTGAAGAGATTTGATTTACTTATTAATTAAATTCTAGTCCAGCCTTTTTGTTAGACTTCAGTTATCTTTTTTTTGTTTTTTCTTTAAGCAAAATGTACATAGTGATTAGGTAAGGAAGCATTTCTTTTGTTGCCACTCCAATTTCCCATCTTTACAAAAGCCCACTGCTCTCAGATACTATTCTCAGTCATATTCTATATACCTATGTAGGTTATTTTTAAAACTTATTTGCAAGGAGGCTTTTTTTGGGAAAAAAATTAAAACCCAAATCCAAGCCAACCCAGCCCCCCCTATATTCTTTGATTTCACTAGTAAAACATCAGTACCTTGGTTATGACCTTTGCTCTGACTGTACTTCAGAGAGTATCCATTACAGTCCAATTGGTGTGTAAACAACTGCTAGAAGTTAATATTGCAGAAAGTATGGAAGGATTAGATACACAGTAAGTGTGCTCTTAACTTCAAGGGGCATTGCAATTGCCCAGCATTATGCAAAGAGTGAATCAGCATAAAGTAGGTAAGAATTATTTTTGTTTTCACCAACACTTGAAGCTCTAAATTGTGTTGAGTGCAGCTAATTATAGTATAGTTCTTTGAACAGGGAACAACATATCGGTGCACAGGAGTGCCTCTATTAATTATCAGCTCTTGACAGAGGTTTAAAAAGTCTGCTTATAAAATGTTCCCTAGTTGCTAATAGATGAATATTAAAACTGTAAGAGAGTATCTCTTTTATCCCAGTGTGAAATTCTTGTCGTACCTTCCTGTTGGTAGCCTTCACAGGACACCTGGGAGGAGGGATCGCTATCAGTAAACCCAGAACTCTTCATCATCTCTGAAGAGAAACAATTTACCTCAGTGAAGAGATATCTAGGATGTCTAGGTAAGAAGAGATAACTAGGGTGTCACCAATTTCATGAGACTGTGCGTGGCGAAAGGGATATGTTCTGTGAGAGAGGAAAATGTGATACCAACCTAACTTGATGGCCACATCAATCTTGGAAGGCATCCAATGAACTTTGCCCAAAGTGAAGTCAGGAACATTGCTAGAATAACTGGTGGAATTGCAGATTTTCACTGAGCTTCTGTAGATAGTGTCTGTGCCCTAGGTCTGATGGCAGGGGCTTCACGGCGGCCTCTGTGAAGAAAGGCCAGGGTTGCCCCTGAGCCAGATGCAACCGACCCACCGCAGGGCATGGCTGAGCCCTTCAGGCAAGATGGTGGCACCTCTGTGAAAAAGTATTTAAGAAAGGCAAAAAAATGCCAGACAGCAGTGTCGACACTAAGGTGAGAAGAAAGCAGTCGACACGCTGGAGGGAAAGGATGCCATCCAGAGGGACCTGGGCAGGCTGGAGAAGTGGGCTGGTGCAGGCCTCATGAAGTTCAACCAAGCCAACAGAAAGTCTGCTGGAAGGAGACTGTCTCCTCTCAAAAGTGTGCAAGGTGATTATCAACGTACATCTGCTCAGAAGCAGTTAAACCCTGTAGGTGATGACAAAGGTAATCATACAGGTACTTGCGAGTACAGATGAACCCATCAAAGCACTACGTGGAAATAGTCAAGTTTACCTTCTAATCTGAGCTGAGCGCTCAACTCTCAGTTTACCTCAACGGCAGAAACTCTGTTTCAGTTCACCCTTTATCCAGTAAAAGTCATTTTGCTTTTCTGTCAAATGCAGCAAACTATTTAAGCTTCAACTTTAGTGGGAGGGCAATTTAATTAATTCACAGAGTTATTCTTTTAATTGGATTTGAGTGAATCAACTTCTGAAACTCAAGAAAGGGGGGTTATTGGCTTGGCTTCACAGATGCTATTCCTGCTTGCATTTCAGCTAGCACCAGAAGCAAATTATTTCTCTGTGAGGATGTCAGTCTGAGACAGTGGCATCCACTGCATTTTTATTATTTTAGTAACATAAAAATGCAAGAAAATGGAATGTTAAAATCAAACTCTCCCATTCCTCACACATTTTTAAATGATGGAAAAGTTTATTAGGTTTACACCAATTTGATCATCAACTGTCAAGAAAAAAAATCATTGAAAGGGGAAAAGATTCACATTTTGGTGCGGAAGTATTCTTCTCAGCTTCATCATGCAACTGTGCCACTTGATCCACAGGCTGGTAGATAAGATGGAAGTGACATCCACAGAAGTGGTGTCAGTTCCTTTGGCTGTGCTAAATAAAGGAAATTCAGTAAAACAGGAAAGAACAACTAGACTAGTCTACACTAAAATAACAGTAGGGTCCTCCTGTGTTCTGGCAGGACTAGCTAGTTGAGGAGACATGATAAATTATAAAACTCTCAGTTACAACCTTTTAACCCCAAACCACCATGTCTTGAGATGGAATCAGCACTCTGTCAACAAGATATGTCAAGGGAAGGATTTTTCTTTCTTTTTAAGTTGCAGTGAATTCTTGGGTCATTAGGAAGGGCACAGAATAGAATCATAGAATGGTTTGGGTTGGAAGGGACCTTAAAGATCATCTTGTTCCAACCCCCCTGCCATAGCTATCATGACCTCAGCTCCAAACAGCAGGAGTTTCTACATGATGCCTTAATGCAAAAAAAACCCCAAATACTCCTGCTTCCTCTCCTCTTTCTTTCCCAACGCATGGTCAGACAGGAGTAGGCAATGTGTATTATTAGTGTTTGTGTTTATGTCCCATGTATAAGCCTCAGCTGAGTCTGAGCACGTGGTCCCCTGATGGCACCAGGGATGGTTTAAAAGCAGAATAGGATACAGAATTTGCCTCCAGAAGTTTCTAAATCCAATGAGACAAGAAATACTGGGAAAGGAAAAAGAACACAGAGAGTTGAAATGATGTGGCCCAGGCTACCCTCTGCCAGAGCTGGGAACCGCCATCAACTTTCACGTGCCTGAGACCCTGTCTTTGATACTATGCTTCCCTTAAAACCATGCAAGTTGGTTTTGCATCTGCTTCTATAGGATCAGCAGTAAACAGTGTCAGAGAAAGTCCCTCACTAGTGGGACACTCAGTGCTATCAAAAAGATTATGTATCTGAACTAATTTAAACAACAACAAAAACTCCCTCTAACAGCAATATATATAAAACTGGAATTCAGGTAAAACAATGAATTCATGTTCTATGGCTGCACTTGTAAACACTAAGGTAGATGTTGACATTTGTTTTTCTCACATTTATATTCCTAAGAGGAATTATACACTCAGTTTACACAGATTTATTGCCTTAATTGCTTAGTAGCATTTGGTATAATATTTAAAAGGTCAAAAAAATGTTTTTTAATACCTATTGTGAGGTCCTGAGCCCTGTGGATTACAATTATAAAGCCTTCCCTCTAAAACAAAAAGCAGTCTAGATGTGAATGTGCACAAATTAAATGGCTTCAGAGGTGGGAAAAAGGAAAAAGAAAAAAGAAGTAGATGCTGTTTTAAGCCACATGCACAAAAGCACATTTATGTGGTAGTGGGTGGAAATATGTGTGTGCTGTTGCATTTGAAGTCCTCAGCTGTGATCTTCTCATTGCCTGTTCCTTGAATAAAGACCCTGGAGAGAAGGGAGCTCTTGGTTCTGCTTGTACAGAAGTCTGATAAAATCATCCACTTCCAAGCACTGGAACTCATATAGTGTTTTCCTTTCACGCTTTGCAGTAATGGGAGAATTAGGGGGTTTATTAAACAAAATCTTTCTGCAGAAATCTCTGCTGTCTTTCAAACATTTTCGGATTCTGAGGAAAAAATTTTCTTTTTCTTAATCAAATACATATTCTTTTTTTCCAACAAAATGTCAATATTTTTCTAAAGAATGTTTTCTTTCCTAAACAGCTCTAGTAGGTATTTTATGTCAACAACTAATTATGTAATTGATTATCATTTAAGGTCAAGATATGACCTTGTGTAATCCAGATTGGTTCTGCTGAAGTCCAAAGAGTTATGGCCAGTCAGCAAATTTTCCAAGAGACTGCGAAGTCTGTACCACTGCACCACACCATTCCCTCTCTATCCATGCCAGCAAGTGAACCTGCAATGATTAATGCATTGAGTCTTATACATCTCCTTCCCTCTTCAGATCAGGGCTGCATGCTCCAGTGACAATGCCATTATATGCTGGATGAGGGCATGGTCATTAGTGTATTCCTTTTTTCAGTCCTAAATTCCTTTGCACGTTTGCCATGTGCAAAGCCCTGAACAGCTTATGAGCTGCCCACTGTGCCTAAATAGGAAATTGTTTCAATCAAACAATTTCCCACTCTGTGATGATGATATGTGCTGTAACCTCAGTGCGTAACTTCTACTGCTAATTTAACTTAAGATGAACGAGTAACATCACAAAGTCATCAGGCAACAGCAGTGTTAGGATGCCAACCAGGTCTGTTGCCGTGAGATTATTAGTTTAATCTTCTAAACCAGAGGATGATATTTTAGCTGGAAATGCTACAAACTGTGAAGAACTTAATCTGAAAATAAGGATTTGGAATTGTACAAAACACAGCTTATTTAGGCATGTAGACTACCAAACCAGTATGAAATTACACTGACCATACTGTAGTTTTTATAAATCATACCTTAATACTGTAATTGGTACATTTATTTTGAATTCAGCATTTCATCTGATTTTGATGGAAGAAGAAATAGCAGAAATAGGTATTCTCTGTGTATCCTCAGACCAATATTGCTGTGAACAATTTTCACTGTGACTGTACAAGAAAAATTTACAGCAGGATCTAGGGTTTTGTTGCCATCTTCTAGACTGTCAGAGTTAGAGCTGGATGCTAGAAATGAGAAAAAAAAGCCCTCTCCAGACTTTGAGTCTAATTTAATGTAAAGCATTTGCTGACATCTGTGTATATTCTAAAATCCTCAGTCGCAAAGTTCCCTGTGGTGGATTTCTCCAGAAAGGCAAGAAGGTAAGGTGGTGAAAGAAAAATTGTCTCTTGGCTTCAACCTGTTTCTGTTCCACCGTTTTCCTTGCTTAGGCTTTGCAACTTCCATTTCTTCTGTGTTGAAGTCTACAAATGCTTCCTGTCTCTATCATCCCTTCTTGTATACCTCCACTAATAATCGACTAAATTGAATCTTTCCTGTTAAGACCCTACACTTACTTGTTGCTCTTTTGGAGTCCTGAAATATTGTGTTTTCATTGTACAGTAACACCAAAGTAGTATATGTCAGCAGAGGGACACCCCTTTCACTCTACACCACTTACCAGGTAGGGAAGAAAACACAGAACCCCCCAACTATTTCAAGCAAACCAGGGTGAAAAAACTCTACCATCCCTTAAATCTATGTATGATTCCCACCCTGATTTTACTTTAAGTAAGAAGAGGCTTTGGAGGACCAGCCGTTTACACAGATGAACATTAAAGTAGTCCTGTCTAGGTCTTTCATTCCCAAGGACTTTATGCTGTATTTGCTTAGTGAAAAATGCCTCACTGTGCTTTTGCATCAAATATCCAGCATGCATAAGCTAGTCAACACCTCTTCTCTCACAATAAGTCCTCCTCAGATTGCATCCACTCAACCTGTCCTCTCTCAGGCCATGTTTGGTTGTTTATCAGGGCTTTTTCTTAATGCCTTGTGTCCTCCTCAATGCTTCTTCAACAACAGCGCTCTCATCCCTACATAGTTTCCAGGGTGGGCTGCTGCTTGGCTAATACCACTATGGGGAAAGGATGACGTGGTACCTCTCTTTTGAAAAATGCTGCAGGCAAAACACGTCAAAGCTGAAGGTTTTGCCTCTTCCTAGCCTGGCTATTATCTGCTGATCTCCCATCCTTCAGATCAGGCTATGCTAGAATGAAGAGACTGGGAATTTTAAATCCTTAAGCAGACACCAGTTAAAGTGACTACCTCCCAAATAAAACTTTAGGCAGAAAAGTGTTCTCTGTTACTATCAGAGCCCCTTAGCTCTAACAGTTGCCACTGCAGACAGAAAATTTATTCCTTAAGTGGAAAAAAAGAGTTTTTTTCAAACCAAAAGAGGATTTTTAAAATTTTATTTAGGACAAAGCTTGAACTATTAAGCTGTTCCACTGTGGTTTGTAAACTATGTTTTAACAGATCAAACACAATATTTCGTAAAGAAGTCTGGGAAGCAGAGATTTGGGACTCCTTGCAATTTTAGGTCAGTTTTCAGAAGCAATTTCTCAAGACCCTTCTGTGTCAGGGAGTACATGCAGTCAGAAAACCAGCAGGGTGAGTGAACGAATGGAGTCAAAAGTTAGAGTGGACAAATGCACAGACTTCTGCAAGAAAAACACATTCAGTAACTTATAAAACATACTGGTAGGGCCAAGATTGGCAGGTGCATCAAATGTAGATAAGAACATGCCACTGGCCAGGCACTCCCTGGGCAAAATCTGCCCTGTAAGCCTGCCCAAGCATAGGTTCATTTTTCTTCCCACAAGGCAAGAACAATTCAACGTTTCTTGAGGAGCTTGGGTATAAAAAAGCTGTCAGAATAACATTCAGGGGCAGTCCTGCTTTGTTTTGCTCATTTATTTGTATGTGTAGGGCAGGGTAAGCACCTACAAATATTTTCCTCCCTGGAACAGGAAAGGGTGTATTTGCTGGTTCACAGCAAGCAATCACAGACCCTCAACTTTGACTGCTGAATTGCTTCACATGGAGGAACTGCCCAAACCCTTGCTCCTGTGCTCAAGCAGGCATGCAGTCAAGCCATATGAAAACATCCATCCACGTACCCTGGAACCTCCAGCTGGGCTGTGAACACAAAGCACTTTGCAAAATGAAATTGCTTGGACTGTCCGAAACCCTGCCCAAGCACACGCCGCTGGAACACGGGATGGTCACACCCCTATGACTAATGAATGCAGGCCATTAAGTAATCAAAAAAGAAACTTCCTAGCTCAAACTCGCTTACTGTTTGGGAAAATCTATCGTTATCCTTTGGGAAATTATATTCACTTTTTGCCCTGGATGCTTATGGGTGTGGCAGTTCCAAAGACTTAAAATAGGAAGGGTCAAGCTTGCTTAACACTTAAATACTTGTTTGCTGGAGATTGTTTCCACCAGGAAAATGTGGATTGCATGTCTAAAGAAGAAAAAAGCAGAAATGTGGCTAAAATGCTATGAATAAGATGGCACCTGAAGAAATGTGTAAAAATTGCTCAGAAAAAAACTAAACTAAAACAATCATTATTTTTACATACTAATCTGTTCCAGCAGGTTTCTTGCAAACCCCAGCAGGTTGTTTGGTGCTGTCACCCCCTGGGAAATTCCTGTAACTGTTAAGCATCATGGAGATACAATCAAAACCAACTGATACTCAGGGCTTCCTTGTGCTAATTTCTTGTGCTGTGAACATTTTTCAGAATACGTGTCAGCTGGGAGGAACAGGCAGGATCCATGAAGATGAGGGTTTTTTCACAACTTTATGCAAATATTGTAGCTTGTACCACCTTAGATGCACACCCCTGGGTTTCTCCTCTGGAGGGATGTTTCTGTAATAGCAGAATATTCCCCTTCTAGTGCTATAAACTAAAAGAGGAATCCTCGAATAGAGATACCCCTTGGAGTTTTGGATCTCTTGCTTCCCTGAGTGGAGTTTTGTCATTAAAGCTCTTACCTCTGCCAATCTTCTTTGTTACAGTGCCCTGCTATGTCGAGCATATGTTGGTGGAAGACTTTTCTGTTTTAATGCCTGTTCACTCTGCTCCACCTTACCATGCCACATCATTCTATATTGAGACCTACTCTCAGTTCAGAAAATTTTCCCAGAGCATTAGGTCTTTTTTGAGGTTACAAATCCAGCTTTCCCATATTCTTTGCTGCACCATGAAGCCTGCTTTTCTCACGCTACACATCCAGCAGGCGATAAATTTAGCTGACAGTGGTACTACACCACTTCCCTCTCCCCCACTATCCCTCTCTCCCATCAGCTGCCGCTGCCATATCTCTTCCTCCTGTCACCTCCTGCCTACTTGTCCTCCCCAGTTCAGCCTCCCAGTGTAATTTTCTCTATAACCTCTGCAGCCATCCTGCTCAGAAGTGCCTTTTTCCCACTAATGCTCACCAGTCCTCCAAAGCATTTGCCTTGTGTTATCCCCTTTGCCTGTCACCAGCCTCCCCCCGTGCCTGACTTTTCCCAAACCCTTTTAGCACTGACAGGGTTAATGATGGAATGAAACAGTAAAAGCTCCTAATTCACTTCCTCTTTTTTTTTTTTTTTCATTTTTTCCCTCCCTGTTTTTAAGGGGAAAAGCTGCACACACAATTTCAAGGACTGAATGTGGCTGAAATTGCACTGGAGGGGACAATCTGTTCCAGCCCGGGAGGTGGTGGGAAGAGAGTCCAGGCAAAAGCAAATTGTCTATCTCCAATTGAGAAATGGAAGAGCAATAGGATTAATTATCTTCCACTTTGGATGCATGGGTTTGGCAAGCCTGTCCTGACTGCTGTATTACCATCAAAGATGAAAAGTTAAGATGTATGCACAGTGAGAAATTGTAAAAGCGGAGCAGCAAAAAGGATGCGGGGGCTGCAGGAAGAAAGGTTTAGAAGGCTAAATATGCATAGAGCTTGGCTTAAACACATCTGCAAAAGAAAAGGGACACAGCAATTTTCTTATCAATATTTGAAGGGTCTGAACACCAAGGGGAGTTACCTCCTTCAGCAGAAGGGATGCAATTAGGAACGGTGGATGAAATCACAAGGTGAATTTAAACTTCTCATTGTGGAGGGGAAAAACCAAAAAGTCTTTACATAGGAAGATACTCTAGCAAGTGGGTTGCCCATTGCTTGGCATGTGGAGAACTAGACTGATTCAACAGAAGCACACTGCTTGCAGCAGTCCTGCACTGCCAGGGACACGCAACAGGTGACCTAATGGGTTTTTCCATCTGTTGACTCCACGTTCTGTATTAAATGACCACAAACTCAGGATCTGTACGTGTTATTAAAACAGTTTAAGATTGCTCCTCTGCACTGTGTTCCACAGGCTGGCATCACTTTGCTTCCCTCTGTTGCCAGCACAAGTGCTGCTTCAATTATTAATGAAGGAGTGTTTTTTTTTCCTATCCCAATATGGTAAATCTGTCTTGGAGTTGTATTACTGTGTAATTAAGTTTAACGCATTTGAGTTGGAGGCACAAATAAGGTGGATGCTGTAGTAGCAGTGTAATGATGGGATTTTTCTCCGGCTGATGATACACCCCGGAGCATTTCTGATTTTCAAATTTTCAATCTAATGGCTCATTCCTGTTCTTCACCAGGGAGCATGCGCAAGACAGAGACACGGGGTACAAGCACTGAGCTGTTTATCTCGTAAAAGTCAGCAGCTACATGGTGTATGTGAACCCAGAGCAGCAGCTCATCCCAGAAGCTGTGGGGGGGACGCAGAAAGCAGACTTCAGGCAGTAATTTACTAGTTGATTTGGACATTACAGAACTAACTGCTCTCACTTACCAGCACACACGGATGCCAGGGACGTTACGGGAACTTGGAATGACATATCTAAACATCAGCAGCAGGATGGGGAAATGGGGAGCCCCATTCCAGACAATTCCAAGCAGGAGGGATGCACCATTCTCCAGCTTCACATTTACCTTTCGTGGAGCTCAGGCCCTCCTGGGATGGCCTTCCTAAAGCACCAGGCTGATTTCTAATTTCTGTGACTCTCAATAATAATTAATTTTCCATAGTCTGGACAGTGAGGGGGGTAGCACTCATTTTTTCCTTTTGCAGAACCACCCACAAGTCCCAGTAAGTCTTGTGTCCCCATGCCAGAAAGCACTTTGCAGAGTCCAGCCCGTAAAACAGCCCTGGATCACTTCTTTTTAGTACTTAGAGTCACTGAGATAGTTCATACATTTTGATGCAGGAACTTCTGCCCCACATTCTCCAGCTTACATTTTGTGGGAGCCTGATTCTCCATTCAGTTTACATTAGTGGGAACACTATTAGTTTCAGAGAATTTACTGTTAGGAAAAAGAACTTCTTGATTTTACAAAGTCTTCCTTTATTTGTCTTGGATCATGTTATTTTCTTTGCTCACCTACCACCAGCACAGGATAATTCAAGCCGGATGCACCAGTTCAGCGGCCTGATATTTAAGCACATATTTACAGGAAAAAGGCATTCAGTGAGCAGCCCTTGACTCGGGACTCGCACTCTGCCAGGCTGGCAGGGCCCAGGGGTTTCAGCCATTAGAAAACAATACAAGGCTCCTCTCCTGTCAGGCCATTGGGTGGGTGCCCAATTTACTTTCAGAGGCAAACTTCTGGCTTGAATCTTGCATTTTAATGCCACGCGTTACGTTAAACACTAAGCACGGAACATCAGCGATTCGGTGCAATGCTTGCAGCTCTCCTGTGTGATATTTTGATTACATCTAGCATGTGAGGGCTATGCCTTGTAGCCTTGAAATTTTCCAGCACCACAGAACAGTTTGATTTCTGTTCCGCTCCCGGTGCGTTTCCTGGGGAAAGGTATAAGGCACGAATAGCAGAAACGACGTCTTTGTATCAGAAATGTCTCTCCGAAGTCAACAGGCTGTAGGCACTTCTGTCCTTTTCACTTCCAAACTACGCACAGCTCCTGACTGCAATAAACAATAGCCTACTGATAAATCAGTTGTGTTCGTAATAAATCTTCCCACGAGGCAACCAGGAAAGGAGATGCACTTTTCCTACTGCCTTTTGTCCTGTGGGTTGTGCAATCCAAAAGCTGCCTACGAACAAAACCAGACACATATAAACACGCAGCTTCTGAACTCTGCGAAGCAGTCCATGGTGGGACTTACAATAGCACCAGGAACCTGCCTCTCCAAGCAAAAGATCACAAATCCCTATTCTGAAGTTGTGCCCCATTATAACCCATGCAACCAATTATGTCTTCTTGCCTACATATAACTTCTACTGAAAGCTCACGTCTGTCCCAAGCCTTCCTTTACAAAGGCAGGTTCTCTGAGCTTTTCGCTCAGGCTGTCCCTGGATTTCCAGTGTCAGAGGTATAAAAAGTCAGTCTCAGACAGGAAAGCATACCAACACAGCACCTTGGGAAATGGCAGTTAGTAGACCCCTATGGACCAGATTCTGCCCCACTGCAGAACCTGGCTCAGACAAGTTTTTTCCCTCCTGCATCTGGAAACACTCTGGAGTAAAACCAGGAGATTTTTCCACTTACATTGATTTACCAGCAGTTTGAAAGATGCTGTACTCCCCTGCCGAGCTCTCCTTTTCTTAGTCCAAACAGGGACATGGGTCTAAGTTCCTTGGAGAAGTTTTTCTTTCTACAGCATGCCTGATAAACACAAGGAGATAAAGTAGTCTAGGAAATACTGAGGGATAAAAAGGTCATTAAAATAAGGACTTGACAGAGTATGAAAGCCAAGAAAGGATTAAAATTTTAGAGAGCCCTCCAGATCCCTAAAGACTCTTTTGGAGAGAGATATAATCTTGAGGGTTTTTTTGCTTTGTGAGTTTTTGCATTTGAAACTTCAATCCATGGATGTGGGAAAGGGTCATTCCTGCACTTACAAAGGAATCTATCTGGCCACAGGCGATGGAAGGGAGTTTTTGTCAAAGACTCATCTGACTTTGCATACCTGATACCTGACTCTTACAAATCTGCATACCATAACGGATAGATAGATAGATAGATGGATAGACAGACAGATAGATAGATAGATATTCCTTCCCTCCGATAGATAGATAGATAGATGGATAGACAGACAGATAGATAGATAGATATTCCTTCCCTCCCTTCACCCATCAAACACCCATCCTCATCCCATACAGCCCTCACCTTCTGTTCTGCAAGTCCTGCCACTTTGCAGCAGCCCCTGCTCCTGGTATCTCTCCTCCTTGTCACCCTGAACATCTGCTTTCACCTCTGCAAGAAAAGTGCTTTCCTTTTTGCCCATGCCTCTGCTCACCATGTGAGAGCTGTGGTGCAGGGCCCAGTTAGTCACTGGACTGCTGGGGCTATTACCACCCTGTATCTGCCAGCACATTCCAGGGAATGCTGTCAGCCCAGAAGGCTCTCCTGGATGCCTCCCATCCTTCCCATGGGCAGCCCAAAGATGCTCCTGAATCCTCCCTGCCCTTGCTGCAGTAGCACTGGCAATCTTCATGAAGTTTTTCCTTGCTGGTATCTCACAAGGACACTCATGGGCTAGGTACTGAGGCTACATAATATGCTAGCAGCCATCCTCATGAGGGAGATGTATGCTGTGGGAAGTACTCTGATCTGCCCTAGTCCTAGTGCTATGCCTAGACACATACACCTTCCTTGCAGTGGGTCATGCCAGCATGTCTCTCAGGACTTTCTCAGGGATGACAAGAACAGACCAGCAGCTAACTGGGATTTATTTGTGTGAAAAGGGGTGATCTATGCATTCATTCAGTGACGCTGCATGCCCTGTTTTGTATTAATAGACATTAAAAAAACTTGTGATTGGAAGAAAGGCAATAACGTTTCCATTCAACACTTTAATACTCTTAATGGTAATGACTGTTCCTTCATCCCTGCCTCTCATCAACTGCTTTCAAGGAAGCATCATTAAGAAGGCATATTCCAGTACAAAAGAGACATCAGGCTCAGTTAATTTAAAGGAGATATTGCAATAAAGCAAATTGAACATTGAGATCGGAGTTGCGCTCAGGGATTCCCGTGCCTGCCCCGTACAGCTCTGATGCTCAGCTGTAGCCCATGTTTGTAAGATACCAAAGTGTAAGACATGGAGATGCCCAGTGAGTGTGGATTTTCCTAAAAGACTGTAACATAAGAAGTCAATCTTTTATTGGACTCCACAATACTGTGGTGTTCAGCCGTATGTTAGAGTGTGGGAGGGTATAAATTACACTACATAAAGTGATCAGGTTCTCCACTTTTACTCAGACTTACAGTACTTGCATCCCTGTGGAAATTGAAAGAAAACATGATATTTGGATTCTTGGTGGATTCAAAAATGAGTTGGAAGAAAATCAAAGCCAAAATGTTTACAGAGATATCAAACCCCACTGGAAAAATATTTTAGCTTTCAGTAGTATTCCACTTGTTTCCTTAAGTGATTTGGTGCTTTAAATAAACGGTTTTGATTGCCTTAAGTGTTCTAAAGAAAAATATTTGGATTCCAGTGATATTCAGGAACTGGAGCATGGAAAAAGCAGTGTCTAGTAAGCTAGGTAAATAATAATCACTTCTTTTACAAATCAAGTTGTAAGTTTTTATGATCTCCCCAGGACATTCACAACAGAACTTTACAGGTTCTGTAGAGAGTACCTGTTCACAAACTGAGGCTGAAAAAAGAAGGTGGGAACTAGTTGCACCACTAAGCCAAAAGGATGCTACATTTCCTCTGGAACACCTTAAATTATAGTAAAATTATTCTGCAAGAAATACAGCATTTGAAACATTGGAAGTAAGCAGCAAAGTCTCAGCACAGTCAGTAGAGCTGAGTTAAATAGTTCAGACAGTGCTGCATCTAGACGTAAAAAAATATTTACATACCTGGCATTAACACAGTTCTTTTAATACGTTTTGCAAATCTGTCTTGGTTTTCACTGTTTTAAGAAACAGATCCTATGAAGGTACAATTTGTAGCTTGATACATGAATTGCCATCTTACATGAAATGATTAAAGGGTGGGATCCAGCACAGCAGCCCAGTGAACAAGTGCCCCTAAATTTACTGACACAGAATCAATGGAAGCTTTTCCATTGACTTTCAATGGAAGAGACTTCAATCACCTTTCCATTAAGGCAACTATTTTTTTATGCACCTATAATTTGGGTAGATATCTATCTTAAACAGGCAGACTGGATCCCAGCCTATAATGCTAACTAATACTGTTGACAAGCCAGAGTCACAATATCATGACTAATATTTAAGGACTCAGTCAGTCAGTGTCTCTCTGTTATAAGTTTGCACCTTCTTGCCAGTCCACATTGCCCAAACAACTTTGATTTAATGCTGGACTATGTTTGGAAAAAGACAACAACTTTACCTAATTTCACACAAAATCAGACCTACTGGGGACTGTCCTTTAGAGAACTCTTGCATGCATCCATTGAAGCTGTTGTAATCAGTCACATATAATTAAACAAAGTGTGATAGCAAAAGTCTTAGTTTTTTCAAGAAGCAATAACTGCTTATTTCTAGAAATATAACACACATTCAATAACAGACATTCATATGCTAATTCATGTGCTGCATACCGTTTTTCACTTTGATGGTTATAAATTACATACCGTAACTTAACAAGTTGGAAAATGTGCTATCCCAGGAATAAGAGAGGGAAAACATAACAGCAGTCACCTTCCAGCTTTAATAGAGAGCTGTAACAAATACCAGCTATTTTTTTTTTTTAAGATCATCGCATCAGGGCTGCAGCTGTTTGGTTCTACCCTATTTGAAGAGCAAGAAAGGTGTATATATATATATATATATATATAATGTATATATAATATTTGCAATCTTAACTCCTGCTAGTCTGGCAGGTCCTCACCGATTTCACAGGTCTCTGGTACTCTCTGCCATACGCTGGTGAACCCATGGAGCTTCTGGGGAAATGGAAAGTACAAAAATATTTGGGTTACTCCCTGCCACTGCGTAATGCTGCTTAAACCATCAGAGGTGACCCACCTCTTCGGATTCAATATTGATTTTTTTTTAGTTTTAAATGCTTCTCCATCCATCAATGTCCAAGTAGTAATGTAGCAAGGTCCTCATGGATTCAGTTTACTTTTTCTTTTCTGCTTATATGCTGTGAGAGAAACAAGAAAAAAAAGGCCCAGAGAAATACCAACAAATCAGTGCCTGGAACACAAAGAATTGAAACAACTTTTGTTCTTATTGTGTAGTATTGTACTGACCTTGAGAGGGAAAAAAGTCTAATTTGAATACTGCAGGATCTAAAATTACAAGTAAGCATCAGCAGTGAATAAAGGAAAAAAAATAAAAACTTTTTCATCTTTTACAAAGGAATGGAAGTTATTGGAGGAGGGGAAAGGAAGGAAGGATGAAGTGCACCCACCTTCTTCTGCAGTGTCTAGCACCTGATGAAGGGATAAAAAAGGCTTGTAAGACTCCCCACAGATGACACTGGCTTGGAAGAAAGTTCCCACAATGCCACCTCTGCAATATGGTGTATGGTTTTGATCACCCCATTAAAAAGCCGGTATTTCACTGGATAACAGCTGAGGTGATACAGGCTTTGGATGACGACCAGTGTTAATTGTGGGCAGCAGCAGACAGTGCATCTTCAAGCAGTAAACTGAAGCAAATCAAGTGGAAAATGCTCACTACTGCTTGGCAGTTTAAATTGAGGAAAAAATTAGCGGTAGAGATTATGGCACTAATGCTGGAGTACAGAGCTTTATGTCATGGGACTTGCACTGATGTGTGTCTGGATGAAATAAAATTTTACCTACAGAGGAACTGGCCAATTTGTAACTCAGATGATCAGAACAGAACAGAAATATTGTCTCAGAATAAGCCAACCTTCCAGCTTCTTCCTAACAAACAGAGCTGAAATGAAAATATCTCAAGCCAAATGTGTTTTAGTAAATCAAACGTCTGCAGAGACCTCTGGTGATATAAAAGCTATTGTCAGATATATAAATAGTTAATTTACAGCTGAGAGAAAGACATGAAGAAGAATGTGTCTCTTCAGGTTTCACTAAAATAAAGCATAGATTTTTAGAGAGGCTTCCTTAAATAAGGCTGCAGAGTTCCCCCTTAAAGCATCACAGGCAATTCATTGCTTCAGCACAAAAGCTTAATGGACACTTCTCAGCCATGTGGCCTCTAGTGGGAAATTAAGTTTCCACAGAATCAACTTTTTATGCAACAAAAAATTAGTTTTGCCCAAAGCATTCAGGTTTCCTTTGGGAAAATCAAAACAAAATATTTCTTTTACTACATTGGCTTGACCCAAATCAAATGTTTCAGTTTATTTTTTAACTGAACAAGAATATTTTATTTCAACTCAGTTCAACCTGAAACTGCCTCTGGGCTTGCTGTTATGGTGGATTTAAATAGCCCAGGAGAATAAGGGAATAAGACGATTTGCATCTCAGCCAGTTAGCTGGCTCACAAGAAAATATTTTTAATTCAACAATATTAAAATGTTACATTTAGATCAACAAGCCTGAAGCAAAATGCTTGGATACTTCCAAACTGGAGTTCTTCAGGACTTTTGCTCCCATAAAAAAAATTTTGGTATCGGAAAAGAAATGTTTAAATCGTCAAAATTGCACGAGAAAAAAAAAATCCAACTCTAATTTCCAGCCAGCTAATCATTATATCAGTTTTATGCCACAGCAATTCCATTCAGCTCCACTGGAATCATACTGGAATCACTGGAATCACATCAACCTAAAAGTGATTGCAGGTGCAATGACACTGATCTCAGTGCACAGGTTTAGGGAGATAAAAGGCGTGCCTTAAGTTGCTCCAGGTTCTCTCTTACATTTACCTCCTTATTGGGACTCTTAATTATGTGAAGGAATTTGCAGATCCTGAAAGAATAAGATGTGGTTAGAAAGGAGGACACCCTACAAATCACCAGGGATTCTGCACATCTTTCCAAAACTCATAGATGAATGAGACAATTAGGCTTTTAAAAGGGATAAACCACAGCTTCAGCTGGGATTGAACAGAGACTGAAACTAGCATTTGTGTGTGGGATGGACATAAAAGTTTAGAGAGTTTCAGTTATTTATATATATATGAGATATATATTTGCTTATTACAGGTTGCTTAGTATACATTACACTTAGAAATTATAGTTAAACTGAGTTATTCCAGCTTCCCCCTTGGTCTCAACTTCTAATATTTAGTTCTCATTCAAAAGCAGCCCAGATCAAATCAATACAGACAGACAGTTTCACGGCAGAGACCCCCACAACAACACACCAATTACTCATCACAGGTTTTCAGTCACCTGGTTCTAAGAAGGACACAGGGTGCTGGTGCCGCAACACTCAGCTTGCTCGGGATCCTTACCTGTGGACAGCAAGGGGGAAGGATGCTGCTCCTGCGTGGCTTTCAGAAAGGTCGTGTCAACCTGTTCTCACTTCACTGCAACGACATGGGTCAAAAAGGTCGGGAGATCCAGAATGAGCTCAACTGCGGAGTGTGCGTGGAAAAGAGAGCAACGCTGTGCAGTTATTTGTTCTGGTTTGGAATAACTAGGCTCTGACTCACGTCTCAAGGTGCCACAGTATTAACTGCTCCAACAGCCCCTGATGAATGTAAGCAGAGATACCAAATAGTAGTAGTCCTAACCACAACACAAATTATTCACATTCCACTTGCCTCACTTTTTAGATGTCAGTGTGAATGATTAACCTCTGCAGTTTATACATTTACTGATTACACAATCCACTCAAAACATCAAGGAGGACAATGGCTAACTCAGACACTGGGAATTTTTATACCTGAAATAATCCTGAGAACACTAAGTTTGCCTTATATAAACCAGGTTTTTTATTTCTCTTTCAGATGAAATTGTTGAAAAGCAAGCATTTCTAGGAAGCGGTTATGTGTACCACGCCAAGCATAAAAACCTTGCCCAAGAGAACAGATTAATGTCCTACAACATTTCCAAGCAGAGCTAGGGAACAGAGGAGAAGCTCTCATGAATCTGATACGTTGGTGCCTTCCAGAAATTAAAAAGCAATATGTAGACTGCTCCAGTGCTAGCTGTGTTTCTACAGAATGCTTTATGCCTGATGCAGACCACATTATCACCATTTTTAAGCTAAGATTTCACTTAATTTACATAGACTGGGACAGACTGCAACTGTGTGTGGTTTTAGCGCAGACACGCTGCCTGGGATTGCAGGTCACAGTGTGTGACCCTCTGCTGCTACCAGAGTGCAAGCTTGTTTCTTTAAAAATGGGGCTCAGTTTTCCAGAGTTACGCACCTTCAGGAGAAGCACTGGTCAAAGTTGCCGTTAGACATGACAAAACATCTAGGAGTTGTACCTCACTGTTCTATGAAGGCAGAACACACGCTCAGGTCTTCAAGGAGACAAGAGCATCTGTGGAAGCCCTGGTACCCTCCTTTCACTGGGTGCAGCCCAGGAAGGTTGGATATTTTTTTGTTGCTTGATCCCTGTGTGCTGTATGGAAGGGAAGCCACTTTCAGGTTCTTGGGGGGAGACAGGACGGCTGGTTGTTGCAGTTAAAAAACCATTCAGAGATAAATAATACAATATACTTGTGCTCAGTAGCACATTCAACATACTGTGCTAGAAGACATCATAAGATCATAGATTTGTTTCTGACATACCGGGCTACACAGTTCCTGACTCATCCACATTTCATGTGCAAACCTAAAAATGACATCTCATCTACCTGTGTTTTATTTTCACATATGTAAAATAGTTTTCTGGAGGGACACAGTAGTGCTCAGAAGGCACTCAGACCTTGTGGTGACGTGCCTACAGCTACACCAAAGGAAATGGTGCAGTTCCTATCTGAAGAGCTGCACCTGCAAAGGTCTTAGACCAGGCAACATTCAGCCTGTTTGCGCTTACTTTTATGTTCCTGATGTCCAGAGTAGAGCTGCAGACTTAAATGAGTCATTGGAGCAGAGGAAGGGTGACGTATCTGAGTGAGAGTTAGAGAAGGGGAGATGAAGCTACTCTGTAAGGAACAGGAAGATCCTTTAGGCACCTACTTCAGGATTTACAAGGCTTTTACACACAGCCTAGTTCTTAGCATATTCTTTCAGGAAAGTAGAAGACCAGGTCCTAAACCTCCATCCCATCCTTGGAGTGGGAGAAAGGTGCACAGGTCTACCTCATGAAGCTGGGCTTTGCTGACAACACCAGCCTGTGACCCACAGTTTGGGTGGGTATTTACCTGCAAAAAAGGTCTTCCCACCCACAACAGTTACATTAAAGAATCATTAGAGTCCAGAGAGAGCCACCTAAGAAAATAACAGGACACCTGGGCTCCTGACAAAGGATTGTATCCAGCCCTAGACAAGGGGTCTTTTTTTCTCTTACCCTGTTTTGCACAGCAGCTGTGTTCGACACAAGTGGAGACCAAGCTCTGCAGCATGTCTGCATTCTCATGTCGAGGGCATCTTCATGCAGATAGCTACCAAACAGTCTGGAGCACAGATGCCAAATTCACTTGGTAAACACAGTAACCCATGCAGTTATTGTGTTGAAGGAGGGAGGGAAATGGCCTCTTCTGGCTCCTGGATGGGGCTGCCAGGGCTGAAACATTTCTTGCTAAACTCAGCCTTTTTTAACCAGCTTGTGTTGCCTGATAGTCTTCTGGCCTCACCCATGGGATTGGGAAATCTCTGACTCCCAAGTGGGCATCAGTAGGAGCTACTGCATGGCTGCTCCATCCTGCCGTGACTGGATGAATGCTCCTGTTGGTCTGGGCTCAGCTGGGAGAAAAACCAGCCCCAAAGGAACTTATTGCGAAAGGCTTTCTGTAATAGTGACTCATAGGTTCAGACGGGGCTGCGGTGGGTGCTCTGAGACTCACTTTGATAAGGTTTTACTGAACTGCCTTGTTTGGGATGCTTTCTTGGGACAGTCCGCTGGGGTTAGTCGTTACACCCACCTCCTGACAAATAAGCATGACACCAGAGTGACTCCAATTTTTTTTTATAAATATCTGTTGCCAATTTGATTAACGTGTCAGCACAGACCTGGAGTTAAAACTGAAGGGGACTGAATATTACTCCTTCCTTTTAAGGCTTGTATAATTTTCCCTCTACATGGAAAAAGCCTCACACTTACATTTTTCACTAGTATCTACCATTGCGAGCCTTAGATTTTGTCTCTTTTAAGCCTGCATCCTGTAAAACACTGTAATTGCATGCAGCTGTGTTTGCGAGCCATCCTCTGCAAATGGAAAGGGTGCACTGAAAAAGCACCCAAGCAGAGGACCTGCGAAATACACGCTGCAAAAGCTGCCAGTTTACCAAAAAGACCCTCTTCGGTCTACCCTCCTCTGCTGTTGCTACCTTGCAGTTTATGACATCCAGATAGTGGGAGGTCTGACAAACTGAACAAGGCAGCAAGCAAGAAATTCCATTCCTGTTGAAATCAGTAATTCCTCTGTGCAGGCTGCTTTTCTCTGTGTGTGTGTGTGAGAGAGAGAGTGCTCTTTCTTTTCTGTCACTTCGAGGAGGGCTCTGATATTATTATTATTTTAAATATAGCTTGCCCTGGGGCGGGGAAATGCACAAGGAAAGAGTCGGCAAGCAGCCTATCTCTCAGAAGAAAAGAGCAAGCCTCGCAGCACAGGAACTGGCTTCACTCAAGTGTGCAGTTTAGAAGTCAAAAAACTATTCCAAACCCCACCATTTTGGAGGAGGCTGAAGAAAAAGGACGCAAAACTGGCTAAACACAGTGAAGAATATGGTAAATCAGGGTACAAAGTGCACCTAATGGCAGTTTGAGAGCAGGCTCTGAAGTACAATGTAAGTCTTCCTTAAATTGTATTTTTTTATCATAGTATCTAGTTGTTTAATTTCCATTCTGAAGTCAGGCTGGGCCAAAAGGTACAATTAGCTATAAAAATAAGCGTGGAGCAGAATGTGTAATCTCTGATATGAGGCTGAAAATGATACTGAAATACAACAGAAGTCAGAGACTATCAGCCATATTATGGAAGAAGAACTATAAATAAGACCATATCTAATTATTTCAAGAGAAAGATGCTGGATGGAATCTTTAATCAACTTTCTTAATAGGGAAGCGAGAGCTCTGCTGTTTTGTATGGCAAGCTATTTTAATACTGCTGTGTTTAAAATTGTGTGATCACAGTTACCAATAGCAATAAGATGTAGCTCCAGAGGGGAGTCCTAGTGGTTGCAAAAGTTTTTTATTTCTCCAACATTTTTGCTGTCTCAAGCCTCAAGTCCACATTCTCTATCCTACAGCTTGGTTTTGCTTTTCAGCTGGATTTTCAATGTGTGCCAACACTGGACTTCCTATGGAACTGAAAATAAAACATTTCAGCTTTTGGAGTAATTCTGGTATGTTTTTCTACATCACGCTAGTGGCAAAAATACAGTCGACACAAGATTGCGCTCCCTCAACTTCTGGCATGAGCAGCTGAGGAATATAAAGCCTGATGGTGACAAAGGGTGATAATTTCCTGTTTTTCACAATTTATCTCACCGGTTTGGGACTTAGCAATGGATATTCTTTGTGACGAGGAGAGCTCTGTGAACCCAACTGCAAACTCCTTAATGCAAATAAATCATGAGAGAAGACTCTACAGAAATGTTTATGGAGCTGGAGAGATTAATATATCACATCTCTTTAACTTGACCGTGGACTCTGAAAACCTAACCAACCTTTCGTGTGAAAGTAGCATGAATCCACCGTGCTACTCTTCTCTGATTCAGCTTTCACAGAAAAACTGGCCAGCTTTGCTGACAGTGATAGTGATTGTTTTAACCATTGCTGGAAATATTCTTGTCATCATGGCTGTGTCACTGGAGAAAAAACTACAGAATGCCACTAATTATTTTCTAATGTCACTTGCAATAGCTGATATGCTGCTGGGTTTCCTTGTCATGCCTGTGTCAATGTTAACCATACTGTACGGTGAGTATTAGCTGTGTAACCTACTGCATGTATTGAGAGGCTTTAAACATTGCATGCACATGTTGTTATTATTATTTCATTCTCTTAGCACAAAAAATTGTATTCACTCCATACGAGCTGAAATATATGTAATTGGTTAATGGATGTAAGAATAGCTGAAGTACTTCAGTCTTTTCCTACTTTATATTTCTAGTTACAGGCATTTTAAACACAGTCCAGAACATTAGTTTATTACTGAGTTTCTGGATGAACTGTCTCAAAGTGTATACGAAGATGCTTTGTTCTCTCTATTCTTTCAGTTTTTTCCCCTAGCTCATAATTTTCAATATTCCTAATGAGAATGTAGGGTCCTGTCAGTTACTTTGCTCTGCAAATATGCACAGAAACAGTAATGACTGCCTTTAGATTCAAAGTAGGCAACCCCTTCAAATTTTTAAATGAAGAAATACAAATGTAAACAATTTTCTTAACACCAATACCCTGCTTAGACATCTACTTAACAGCAAATGCTGGAATAAATATTGTGAGAATTAAAAAATGGATGGGAATTAACCCTGCCCAATTTTTAGTAACATTTACAAATGCAAATCTATGATTTCTTAAAAGAAGTTATTTAAGAATTAAATGAATAATGACTCACAGTTCGTACCCTTGTAGGTGATTAATAGCAGATCTTTCTTCTCATTTCCACCAAAATCACTTGCAGCACAGCTCACATAGAAAAAAAGCAGTAGCCTATGTGTTTGGTACCAATATTGACAGGCTGTTATAACCCCTAAACTTCAAGAAATGAGTTTTCCAGTACCACAACTGAATTGCTACAGTTCAAGGAGAAGCCAGGCAACATCGAGAGGAAAGTGAGGTTGTTTACAAAGATTTCTATTGCTTCACTATTTTGGGACTAAAGGTCCAAGCATGAGCCTGTGATTTAAGAGAGATTTAATCCAGAAAACTGGAAATGCATTTCCCAGTTTCAGTATTTCTGTACAGATTGCCTTCAGTAGCATTTGCAAACTGTATGTGGCATCAGTGATGGTGTAACATTGTGATTTATTGTATTAGTGGTGCAATTACCTTTGGTGGAGAGACAGCGCAAAGCAGAGCCGCGGGAGCAGAAATCGTCCGACTCGTGAGATTAGCAAAACCTTTTTAAATCCTGCGTGATTCCCTGAGACATGCAACAGGGACTCCTGCTGGCCGGGCTCCGCTGCCGAGGAAAGAGGTGCCCGAAATCCACTGCTCGGAAGTGATTTGGAGGTCGGAACGTGGGATTTCCTGCACGCAGCGAAGCCGAAATCCTCATCGCTGGGAAAAGGCTGCATCGCCCTCTTCTGCGATCACTGGCGTGGAGGAGCAGCAGGGCACCAAAAGCCACTGGGGAGGGACTGTGCAGGCTCTGTCTCCTTTTTCCCTTGCAAGATCAAAAAGGAGGGTAACGGGGTGAAAAATCATCTGAAAGAGCTGTCTTGGCATGGTGCACTGTCAACTTCCAGGACAACCAGTGATGATGCAGAGGGAAACCTCTCCTTATGCAGGAGCATTTCCTTGGCCTCAGCCACCCAGAGAAAGATCAGGATGCAGCCAGCATCAGCCACGTCACCTATGTTGACAGTCCTGAGCCCAAACCAGGGACCTTTGCATCCACCTCACTCTGCCAAGATAACCTCCAAAGCTGTGGAACATGGGTGTTCCCCCACCCAGCCTGCAGTCCCTTGAAGGAGCAAATTTTGACTGTTTTGCTCAAAAGAGAGATGATTTTCTTCTCGAGAGCTTTATAGCTACCATGGACAATTCCTGTTTGAGTGCCCTGGTCACCTGTCTGCCCAGCTTGCACCCCTTTGGGCCAGGCAGGCTTCTCCATCCACCCAACAGCATGAACCTCTGCTGGAAAAAAACACCCACCAAGGTGGATGTGCCCACAGAACAGAAAATTCACAGAGTTGAACAGTAGCACTGGTTCCCACCCAAACACGCATCAGGTGCCAGATGCCCATTGCTCCTGCCTCAGACACTTGCCCCAGGCCAGCACGGAGTTGTCAGGATTATTGCCATATTCTGTGTAACTCCCTGATGCACTGGAAGGACCAGGTATTTCAGAGGACCTCTGACCAGTCAAGTGCTCACCTTAGACATGGCCTCAGCTGATGTGCTTCTGAAAGTAGGATGGTGCACAGAGTCCCCTCAGCAACTGCCTGTGCCTATGGACTCCTCTCCTCTCCTCTCCTCTCCTCTCCTCTCTTCTCCTTTCCTTACAGCGTTTTCTTAGCCTTTCCCCATATCTCCTGTTACCAACAAGCAGCAGCCCAGCCATCCTGGCCAGCTTCATGTGTTTGCTTCCTCACCTCAAAGACCTCGTGAGAAAGCATTTCTCATCTCCTGGATACTACTAACTGGCTACCTCAGGAAGAAAATCTTATCTCACCTACCTGCCCTCCCTCTCAGCCTCTCAACCTGAAAATGCACAGATGCACAAGCCTGTGTCCCTTGCATGGGAATCCCTGATATGTGCTCCTGGACCTCATGAAATCCTGGACCTTGTAGGTCTTTCCCTGCCTACCCAGTCTTTAAATTGCAGCCATGTTTTGTTGTTTTGTTTTGTTTTATTTTATTTCCCCTTGGATATGGGAAGGGGTGAATTGGACAGTGACCAGAGCACAGCACAAGGCAAAGCTATCCTCTGCCATCTGCCACATAAAATGTCCCAAGGCCTGACTGGAGGAGGTTATCTAAACCCTTCCTAACTCAGATGCAATAAGCATCTACAGTTGGCTCCTCTCATGTACTTTCCCTTTTCTTGACCCTGTAGTCTCCAAGGTAGCTTATCTGATGGATAAACTTTAAAGCCATCTGGGTTTAAAGCAAGGACAAGAGGTCAGAAGGATATGACAAATGTGCTCCCAAAGGCCACTAAAACAAGAGAACAGATGCATGTTGTCAAGTATAAAAACACTTTGTTGCTTTTCCTTGTCTAAACTTTCCTGGCCTGACAGGAAGATGCTGCTGGGAAGACAAGCCCCTGAAAGCCAACCCACACGTAACACACTCCAGAGACTGGATTCCCCATTGGAAAACCAGAAAACAAGATAAAACCTGTCCATAAATGCTGCATGACTTGTCAGGGTCAGCTCGTATTACAGCAGTGCAAGAGCATCAAGAAATAGGTCTCCCCAGTGCTTATCGAGACTTACCAAGTTTAACTAGGCATAGACCTAGCTCCTCTGCCCCTCCCTCTCCTCCTGCTCTTGCAAATCCTGTTGTACTGTACCTCCAAAGGAGACAGGCAGCCCTCGAAACACTACTGTGTTCTCAAAATACCGGCTTTGGCATTGCCCCACGCCACACTGTCATGGGCAGCTCGGGTAATATGCTCTAAATTAAATCTCCACAAGATAAAGGCATGGCTAACTGCAAAACGTGCTCCAAGGAGAGTTATTACTAATAGTTCCCTGCAGGAATAGAAGGGCTTTTGAGTGGGGGTCCTGCAGGGCTCTGCTTAACCTGGGTCTGCTCAGTACTGCTCCTAACAACTTGGACCACGTATGGAGCGTGAGCTTACAAAGCTTTCCAAAAGCATCAAGCTGGGAGAGGTTACAAGCACTCAGAGGGACAGGATCAGAATCATCAACAATCATCTGGATCCCTGGAGAGAAAGTCTGAAATGAACAAGTAACATTCAGTGGGGATAAATGTGAAGATATTCACTTAGGAAAAAGACAGGAAACCAACTACTGCTGGGGAAATTTCTCCAGACTTAAGGAATGCTGGATGAGATCTGGCTCTCAAAATGGATCATAATCTAAGCATGTGTCACTAGAATGATATTTTCATAGAAAAGGCACTCATCATTCCAGGTTGTGTAAGGACATTCCCTGCCAGACCCATGAAGCAATCTTGTATTTCATTTAGCAGTCGGGAGGCCTTTGCAGGAGTACTGAGTCCTGTTTTGGTCACTGAATGATAAGCAACATGTGGATAAATTAAATAGATTCCAGGGCAGAGAAACAAGAAACACAAAAGTTTTAAAAGCATTATCTGTAAGCAAAAGATAAAGGAATTGGCTTTGCTTAGTCTGGAAGAGAAAAAGAAAAGGCTAGGCGAGACGCGATAGCCATCTTCCAATAGCTTCCAGAAAGGACAGTAATCAATTACTCTTCATGGCTACTCAAAAGAACAAGGAAAAAGGAAAGGCTTAATTTGCAGCAAATAAGATGTAGGTTGGATATTGGTAAACACTAATGCATTTGCTTTGGATTACTCTCTCTGGAGGAGCCTATCAATATTCATTGATACAGGGAATATCCTTATTCAAGTTAGTGGTAGGTGCCTAAAGACAGGTGAGCTAAATATCACAGGTATGCAACAAAATACATTTCTTTCTTCAGCTGCCACTTAATCTGAAGTTTTCATTTCAGAATTTAGGCAGCTTTGCATATCAGCAGGTGTTAATAATGCAGTAATTATGTGGATAAAAAGTCCTAAAAGAAAATTGAGAACTTTCAGGTTTACAATGACAAAATTGCTTCTCTTTCCATAGATTTGCTGCCAGAAATGGTTAATTATAACATCAAACATTAGCATTATGCAAATAGAACTAAAAAGAAAAAAAAAATGCTGCTTGTAGCCTGGGAAAGAAGCAGAATTAATCCCAAAAGCTACAGTTAGAAGGTCGCAAACAAATAAAATAGGTTTCTTAAAACAGTGTCAGGCAGCTTCTATTGAAGGCATCACTTACTACCAGCTTCTACTGGAAGGATACATGCACTGAGACACATGTGTCACAGCAAAGGATATGAGTATGTCACCTTGTTAGCTGATACCAACTTTCTCTTGTGCAGGATACACATGGCCTCTGCCTACAAAGCTCTGTGCTATTTGGATCTACTTGGATGTGCTTTTCTCCACTGCCTCCATCATGCACCTCTGTGCCATCTCACTGGATCGCTACATTGCCATTCGAAACCCCATCCATCACAGCCGGTTTAACTCAAGAACTAAGGCTTTTGCAAAAATAATTGCTGTTTGGACCATATCAGTTGGTAAGTGAGGCAATATTTCAGCATGTAATTGCAGATTTCTAGCCTTTGAGAGGATTTGACGTATATACTGCAGTCTAAAACTGTATTCTCTGCCTGCAATATTTTGCTTGCCACAATTTAAGAAGTGCTGGAATGTAGTAATTATGTAATGGAAATCAACAAAGACAACGGGAAATGGAGGAGAACTGAGCACCACTGTCACTGAAAGAATATAAATCAGTGATGGGAGTACTGGGTTCAAGTTTGTTTTAAAGATGTGTTTATTTCCCATATTGATTATCCATCATTGCCATAACATTTGAAAAGAAAAAATTATCTCAACTGAAAAAAAGATCTCCCTGTTTTGTGAAAGTCAGTTGTTCCCAGCTTCTTATTAGGGGAATTTGCTTACAGATATTTCTTATGGACAGATCTTTTCTGCCTTTCGTGGTGCACAGGGTAGAGTTTTTATGCATCCTATTTATGAGGCATGGGTTATTCTGTGTACACCGTAAAGGAGAGAAGTTTCTCCACAGGACAGTCCAGAGTTGCAGCCTAAAATACGTGCCCTGAATGACTCCCTAGATGAATCTCTCTTTGCACTGGCAAAACCCAAAGGATTGAAACTAGGCATGGGAGTGTTGCTCTTCTATTCTTCTGGTGGCAGAACCCTCGGTCCAGAGCAGTCTCACAGCGTGGGACTTGGGAGGAGTTTGGTGTCTGATACCGTCAGGAATTTTCTCTCACACCTGGGGCGGTGGTTTTTAAATGCGTTGAAAGCACAGGTCCCCTTTCAGCTCATCCGGTTTTGTAGACACCCCCCGAGCATTGACAGCTCACTTACTCAGAAGCAGGAAAAATTGTCTCTCTTCCCCTAGAAGAGATGAGTGTTGCCAGCAATCAAAGGCAATTAGCCGCTTCCCTGGCTAACACAAAATATTGCAAGTGGGAACTGTAATTTGTTACCGTTCTTCCAAGGGGAAGGAAAGGAGATGATGCTTAACACTGCCGCCTGCCTGCCACTCTGAATTGTCTCCTGGGACCCTTTTGATCCTGGCCCAGAGTCTGAGAAAAAGTAGTCTAGGATATTTATGGCTTAAAATAGCTGTATCTTCTGCTGCACAGCAAGAAATAGTGGGAGCCCTCTTTCAACAGGAGGACAGTTCTACATCCTCCAAGATGTGGTGAGGTTCAACAGTTTCATGTGTGGTTCTGGGGTGCATTCAGCTGGTCAGCTGTAGATGTCTAGCACAGGCCAGGCGAACTCCACCCTAAAAATACTTAGCTCTCAACTATAAAGGAAATCTAGAGCAACTCAGATGTAGAGGCCTTAATTTAGATTAGATTAATCGTACCCTGTATCTCTACAGTCACTTTTTTTTTATTAATCCAGTAGAAAACATATTACTTACTCTGTCCAGTTTTTCCAGTTGTGGACGCTGGATTGCAAGCAATTTCAGTGCATTCTCCATACAACGTAAAAAAGTCAAACATTCCTTAAATTTGTACATTCTGTGTATGTCTGCATTTGTGTTGTGGTGCTTATGCTTGGTGTGTGTGAAATTACTGTCCTTTCAAACACAAATTAATTCACGGAATAATCAGAATGTTCATTCCAGGGGCAAACCAGTGGTCCACGCTGCTCAGCATCTTTCCTCAGACAGAGGCTCACTGCCAGAGTCTCTGAATTAGCTCACTATTAAAATGAATCCAGTTATTATTTAAGCCCCATTAGTTAGAACATGGTTTATGTCCTGTAGCAGGAGGGCTTAGTTCTTTGATACTAAATTTCTGAAGTTGGGACTATTCTTTGGAGTAATTGATAACAATTTACCCATTGTAAAAACACCTTTTCTGCTCTCTAGAGAATTTTCTTCTAACGGTGACCAGATGAGCCACAGATGTTACTTGTTATTACTATTGCAAGTGATAACAACATGGTCCCCATTTATTTAACTCTCAAAAGTACAACTCCTTATTTTATTGAAAAGCACTCAAGTGTGGCATGAGTGAAGAGGACAGAGTCTCTCTTTGCTGCAGCTGGATAAGGACACATGTGAGGGAGCAGCGGATGTCAGGAAAACAGGTGGCCTGATAGGGTAAACTCCATCTCATTCACACACCACCTGTCATCAAAACAGTGAGTAGCCTAAAAAGATATAAATGAATGCAGGCAAGCACACTGAGGCATACAGGAATGAAGTGGTGCTGAGCTAGTTTGCTAGTCCCGTGGAAGCAAGGGACATGGGGAGACAAGCTAAAGGAAGTTGGGTCGGTTCCCAGCCTGGCAATGGAGTCATGAATGAGCTCTGGCAAATGTCGCATGCTTCAGAGGACAGACAGGAAAGCAAACACACAGCAAGCTACAAAGAAGTTGCTGAGTTAGTCACTGCCAGGCTGGACTGAGAGTGCAGCATCGGATATTGCTATACCATACAGAATAAAGAAAAATGCCAGTATTATAAGGAACCTTGATAGATCGCACATCACCCATGCAACTTGCTGTCAGTTGGTCATCGACCCTGTCCTCCTGAACTGCCACGATCCAACTCAGAATAGACAGGAAATGGTTTCTGAAGAACAAGGTGTTTTCTACATCATTTACTAATAGAAAATGGTTCCTGAACAAAGAGGGGCTCTATGTATCATATACCAGTCTTCAGGCTCTCAGTGCTACTTAGAGTGGCAGGGCTATAAATTATTTAACTCTTTGTATTTTCACATAGCTATAGCTGGCATAGGCAGAGCTGGTGTCAGGCACAACACCAGGCTCTCTGCAGCACACAGTGCGGCTGTCATCTCACCGACAAATTCAGAAGGGGGAGTTTCTTAAGGTTTTGTCCCCCAACCTCCAGTTAAATATCCTTTGGCTTCCCCTTGCTTGTGCAGTTTGAAGCTGAGCTGGTGCCCTGTGAATTTTCATGATATATGAGATGGAGGGTAAAAAGCAAGAGAAGGAAATGAAAGATGTCACATTCCCCTGTGTAGAGGCTCATTTTTCCTGTGGAAGAGGGGAGAACCTGCTGATCAAAGACCCCCAGTAACTCCCCTACTGTCAAAATCCTTAGTCTTGCATAGCTCTTGCATAGCTCCCTTCAATGGTTGCTATAACAGGCTGAGTCCCTATCTATCTAGGCTCTGTTTGTGTGGCAGCATCCCATGCCCAGGTCATCTCTGTACCCTTCTCTGAATCTTTTCTAGTGCTTCTACATCCTCTTTGAGACAGAGGTGGCTAGACCAAAATATTCATGATGTGGACAGACTATGAATTCATGTGCTGTGGTAATGTTTTCTGTCTTGTTCTCACTTCCTTTATATAAGTTCAGTCCCTTTAATAAGTCCTGCCTTTCTTTTAGTCTTTAGGACCATCCCTGCACACTGAGCTCAGTGACTCCAAAATCATGGAATCAGGGAATGGTTTGGGTTGGAAGGGACCTTTAAAGATCATCTAGTCCAACCCTCCTGCCACGGGCAGGGATGCATTCCACTAGATCAGGTTGATCAGCCTTTGACAAAACAGCGTTGTCAGAGTTTTCTGGAAATCCAGGAACATTATATCAGCTGGATCACCCTTATTCACATGCTCACTGACTCCTGCAAATACTTCTAGCTGATTGTGGGACATGCAGAAATTCTCCTAGTGCTTTCCAATCAACCCATGTCCCTTTCGTTATGACTTCTAATTTACCTAAGTTATAACACTTTCATTCACTAAAATGGTAATTTTCCTCTTATTCACTAAATTCACACATTTATTCAGTGAATTTGATCCAAAGACCAGTCAATCAGTAGTCTTCCTTCTGTTGGCTTCAGTAATATCGTAAGTACTTAGAAAACAGCATGAAAAAAGGACAGATAATTTTATTTACTTGACTTCTGAAATCTTGACTTTCCTAGATAAAAGAAAAAATTGTACTAACATTAGTTTTTGTATTTAGTGGAAGAAGAGCATTTAGCCAGCAGCTTTTCTTTCACTAGACCATGTAATGCCACAGGCAATTGGTTTAAAATGGATTCTAATTACTGTAACAGATTCTAATCGTGTCTTTAATTCTTAAATCATCCAGTACCCAGAGTGGCTAGATAATTAGATTATTTTTAGCTGTTGAAGGCAAAAGCCCATTAAACCCTGAAAATTATTCCATTTGTTTTAAAGCACAGAGGTCATTACTGAGAACAGGTGTAAAAAGCCCAAGCATTTCCCCTTCCTAGAAAAATTAGAGTTGAATTTTGAATAGTGTTTAACTGGAATCTGTAGAATTTTAAATAGAGCCTATGCTGAAAAATACAGGTAAAGCATCTTTGAGTTCTATGTGGGCCTAAGAAACGTATTACTCTGCAAGAGGCAATCATTATCTCCTTTAAAAATCCTTGAAAGGGACACATAAAAGAATTACAGTCATGAATGTTAAGCCTTATATATATCATTCCTCAGTCCTTATTTCTCTCTATTCCTCTCTTAATGGTCTAAGTAATGTGAAGTTTGATGAAGCCCAAATCCTCTTAGCTGAGTTTTCTCTTATCATTTCTCACTCAGCCTACACATCTGTTCACTGCCTTCAGGCAGTTTCTGCTCTCTCCAGTCACTAACAGCTTAGATTTATTCAGTACTTGTCATGCAGAAAAAACGTCCAAAGTGGAGCTGAATGAAGCTGGTGAAATATCTCCCATCGCATAACTCTCTTGAAATTTTGCCATTGCTTTTGAGGCTTCAAAAACACAGAAATACTGTAGCATGTGAAGCAACATTCTCCAAAGCGCAGGGTGCAAAAAGTTACCTCCAGGTGTATGAAACAAGCCCAGTGCAACTGAGCCCTCCGATAATTGGGCAGTGTGAAGCTTTATTCTGAAATAAAGGCTTCCACCTCCTTCCCAGGCAGCTTGCAATTTCTGCACGTGACTTCTTGCTGCCCTAGAGCACGAAGGGCCAGGGAAGCGGCTGGGATTGGGAAAGTACAACTGCCAGTGTCTCTGGATTGTGGTTTGTTGACAGCTTTGGCCTCCTTCAGCTCACCCCTCCTTCTGCCAAGGACAGCTTTCACTTGAAAGTTCCTTTACTGTTTTCAAAAGGCACAAATAGCCAAGGGGCTTCAGGTTGGGAATCCCTGTTCCAGATCCACCGCATCCTTCATTTCTTCCAGATGACATGCTTACAATTTGCCAGTTCATTCAAATCTAATTTAGGGATGGCTTGGCACAGGAAAAGACCACTTGTTATAACATGGAATATACTGCCAAAACACATAAAATTGAAAATAATTACACACAGCACTGTACTCTGACAATATAGAGTCAAAGTTGAGCACCCAAATTTGCAAGTGCTGGAGCTAAACTTGAAACTACTCTCTTTACCATCTAGTTATTCACTTCACTCCCATTTTTTTCTTTTGAAAACTTGGCTTTGCATTCTTAACAGTATTTATAAGCATTTCCTTGGTTAACATTTCTTTTTTTTTAATCATACTCATGAAATCATCTCCCAGAGAGTGAACATATTGTTTGGTCTTCCAGCTGGAGGATCTCAAGGGCAAACATTGTAGGTTTTCTGTTTGGATAATGCCTCGGGACCTTTTCCATTTATGGATGTAGATGCCACCATAAAAATAAAATGCCATAAAGATGTTGTCAAAAATTGTGACGCAACTTATAGAGAAATTTGCATAAACTATAATGAAGGGCCATGGCACAAAATTTTGTTAAAAAACTACTAAAAGCTTCATCATCATCTCAAAGGAAGAGGATCTTCATTGTATTATTTTGTAGAGACACAATGTATGAGGCTTACTAGTCAGTAAAAATTATGCCAGTAGAAAGTTCATTGTCATACTAACGACTCCATCAGCAGTGACAACTAATGAGTTTATAAGCACTTAATGCATAGGTTTTTGGAGGGAAGTTAACACTCAGTGCTGTGATGCACATTTCTGAGTAACCTAGCATGTGTATTCTGGTTATGAGACATTACTTAAGCTGGTTCTGAGAAAGAAACATAAATATCATATTTACTTTTCCTCATTGATGTAAATTATTCCTGTATTTCTTATGTAACAGAATCCTTTGCTTGATTTGTTCTTCCCAGAAGAGTGAACACATCTCATCCACCAGCCGACCACACAGATCTCCCTCTCATAACTGTGAAGGTTAAAAAAGCTTGCATTTTGAACTTGCATATATTTTTTTTCATTATCTGACAAGGAGGTGTTACTAACCTTATAGTTTTCTTTTTGAAAAAATGCTCAAAGGAATGGTAATGATTGAACTGCTTTCTAAATTCTCCAAATTTGGAAATACAGAGATAAAGAAACAACATAAAAATCCATAGGGCCACATTTTCAAACCAGAGACATTGAACAACCTAGGATACATCTTGATGTGGAAGAACACATTATACCAGTACATATGCATTGTCAAATGAAGAATAATTATTATGTATACATTTACCATTTTATTAGTGTAATTACCTGGTTATCAGGAGGAGATGAAGGTTTTTGGCTATGAAAAAGGCACACACCCATTTTGTGAGCACTTCTTTGCAAGAAACATTCTGCTTTACAAGTGAAAAAAGGAATGAGAACAGGTCACAACATTAATGCTTGGCTTTTCTTTCTGCTTTGGTTTTATTTTTACCAGCAAGTTTTAAAAGATAGAGCTGTATTTTTAATAGTGGAGCTATGTGGAAAAAACCTGGTTAGTCAAGGTACTGATGACAGAATTTGTTTATTGTCCTTTTTTTTTTAAACTTGTCTTTGCTTTGAAGACTGTAAGGACCATGTTCTTCTCCCTTGAAGCTATCGGCAAAAAAGCATTAAGTTCAATTGGACCAGGCTGGTCCTATTATCAGGCTTCTTTGAAGGAATAGGTAACTGTTCGTGGTTGGCAATATGACCTATAATCAGCCAGTCTCTCTTTGTAGGGTACGTCAGAGTAAATGGAATGTTTTAAGAAAAAAGGCAGTAACAGTACAGTGCCTATTATAAGTTATTCCTCCTACTCTGAAAAGCGATATTTTTTAGCCAGTCGTGTACCCAGCACAGCGTGGGATATATACAAGAATCCAGAATGGATTCCCCATCTAGAGGGGAAAGGATGAGCCTGGGTCCTACCACAGGATACCTTTTTCTGCACAAAATGCTGTGTGAGGTGTTGCAAGATGCAGACAGGACATGTTCACAGACCTGCTCTGATCTATTTCCAGTAGGTCTCTACAACAGTACACACTCAAAAGGGGATCCTATACTGGCCAAGAAATTACTTGAGCATCTCTAATCAGAGGAACCACGATTTCTGCATAGCAGAAGCCCCGTGCAATATAAATGAGCAGAAAAGAAGAGCACAAGGAATCATATTGGCATTTATAAACTCTGTCATCTGTACAAAGTAATTGCATTTAATCGCCTTCTAAATTAAAAAAAGTGTTTTTAAAGTAGCAATGTATTGCATAAAAGAAAATGTCAAGAACAAAGAAATTTTCCTTCATTTTAAAATTATACAGAATATTTTCACAGCTTCTTTTATGTATTTTAAAGAATTAAATTTTATTTAAGCCAGATTTTGCATTTTATAATGTTAAGAAAGATAAACGTACCGCAGAATTCTGTTCTAAAATCAAAGCCTTACGTTTTCCCCAATTAGCAGGAACATTGCAAACTATCGCACACTCAGGCTGCAATTAACTTTCCCCACGCATTTCCTGGCCCGTGCCATTGGCATTGTTCCTGAGCAGAAGCCCAGCTAATAAAAGTCAGGGGTTTTGTCAGAGCTGAGACAACATATTCCTAATTACCTACAACAAATTTAGAAATACCTTTTCAGCTGATTTTTCCTATGATGTCCTCCAGAGTCATTGATGGAAAACAGCCTGTCAAACTCCTATGACGTCCTGAAAGCAGGCTGAGGCATCGTGATAAAGGCTCTCTTTTCTGGCCGATGCATTTATGTTGCAAGTAAATCACACCCACTGGGAAGACTTTTTTCTTTTTGGCAGAACATAGCCCTCATTATGATTTTGTATTTGATCTGAGTTTTGAAATGTCAAATTGACCGCTCTTGCTAGGATCATAGGCTGAGCTGAACTGTGAGCATCCCAAGATAAACGCCGTGTGGTTTTAGGTCTCTGGTGCACTGAGTGAGCAGCAGAACTTTCTCCTTACTAGTGTAAAAGTGCCCAAAAGTTTTAGGTTGAGTGTTCCCAGTGTAAAACCAGCCCTGCCTTGCATACTGATGCAGGACATGAGGAGGGCCCTCCAGCATTCAGAGGAGCCATTTCTTGTTGCAAGGGCAGTTCATATATTTATTTTTAATTTTCAAGGTGGTTTGTGACATTTAGCAGAAAGATAAACCTAGGGATTATGCTGTAACACCTACATAGACACACCTGTAGATGGGAAATACAGGCAGATATGATCTATCACTTTCTCATCTCTTCAACCCTGCCATCTTGTAAATGTGACCAGGGCACTGACTGATTTAATAAAAGAGCAGTTCCATTAGGGTGAAAGGCGTTATCTCCTGGGTGGGCAGTGAAGCATAAACCACAGGATCCTGAATTACGATGTTCAGACCTGTGCAAGTCTCTAAGCTCCTTCTCATCCTGTTTTTCTTCCCAAATTATCCATCACATCAGGACATCTACCCCAATAACTGTCCAGCCATTGGTGCAGTCTCCTTGTATAACTAGTAAGAAGCTGACCATTTGCTTCATCAGCAGCCTCTGCAAGCAACCACAAAAGGAGGCAGGAAGAGACAAGAAAAATATCTGGATTAAAGTGGGACATGGTCTGAGGTCTAGAAAATCCAGAATAATTACAGTTTTGGTTCTCTGTGCCCCTCAGACTCAGTGCAAAATTGTGGCCAAATAATAATAATAATTAAACAACTTATCTGATGGTTACATTCAGTCTTCCTTTAAACTGCACAGTGAGGTCAAACAGCACTGCCAGAGAAATCTCAGACTGATACCAACAGAAATCTCTATTCAGTTCAGTGGAGGATTAAGGCAGAGTTAAGTAAATTATCAGCATTCAACAAATCATACCAAGTAATAATTAAAAGCCCAGAAGTGAAAAGCTGAGATAGTCACTTAGACTGCTCCAGGAGCCATCACATTAGTTGCTTATGATAGTGGAATATCTAAGATCTTTCCATCATTTCTAGTATATTGCTATATAATTTTTTTTAACCATTACTGTGTACGTAGCATGGATAGCATATAATAAGTTATCCCTGAGGAGCATTCAGGAGCTTCATAGCTAAAAAGGCAGACTGAGAATGTGTGATCTGGGAAGACCCTGTTACAAACATATGGTATTTCTTCATTTCTCAAAGCACCATTATCCCTAAATCTATTCTCCTAAGGGCCTGAACAGTGAACATTGCAAAGCTATCTGACATGGTATACGAAAAGGTGCTGTGCTAAACAGGACGGATATCACAAGTATCCAGAGCTGATCCCACTTAAAGGCTCTTTTCCCTTTCAAATTAACACATTTACCTAAGCCAGTGGCAACCCTAAATTTGTAGCTTCTTTTTGAGTAGAAATTAAACCATTGCTACAGGGAACTTAAAAACACCAATACAATTTAAAGAACATTAACTGAGTACACAGAGAGGAAGAGGGGTGTTTGACCTGCTCTGCTGCATTTTGCCGAGCCACAGAAGCAGCAGGTTTGTCCATCCAGGAGCCTTAAATAAGAATGAGTGGCACCTCGTCCCTCTGTGCAGAGCCAGGCTGGAGACCTGTGGCACCTCTTGCCATTTTTCAAACTGAATATTCAGCTCGTTATCATAAGGTCAGTCACTTCTGATCACTTCTAATTGCCACGGACGAAGTGGCTACACAGCCGTCATCAGCCTGCATCCCCTGGAGGAGAGCATTAAGCCCAGCTCCCTCCCGACTCCCAGCTGACAGCAGGATTGTAGCCGCCGTCTGGCTGCCTTGGACTTGGGCTCTGCTCAGCCAGCATCCCCCAGGCGAGCCGCTTCCTCGGCCTCCTGTCCATGCTTAGCCAGACACCCCTTTACTCTCTACTCTTCCCAGACTCTGGCATAGCAATACATCCCAATCTCACCGAAGATGAGACCTCAAATAAATTGGTATTGTAAACAACAATGCAATTAGATTACAGGGTGGGAGGTCTTAAAAGCCTTTTATGGTAACTTTAGAAACCTGCCCCCACCCCTAGATTTTTGCAGCTGTGGTTTGATTTCCTCTAGGCGCTACACATGCGACACAGCATCTTCTCTCCCTCCTGGCAGGCCTTCCTTGGTGAGAGGCAGGGACTGAAAAGCAGGCAGATGCACAGAGCAAGCCGTAGTCCATGCAGAAGGGCTGGCACATGCAGCTATGTCCCCTGTCAACCTCATTTGGGATACAACGCCACCACCCCATCGGGGAGTGCTGGGATAAAGACCAGGGTGATGTGCAGGCAGAAGAATCCTTCCAGGAGACTTCACCAGACCCATATGAAAATATAAATGCTATTGACAAACTCCAGGGCTACAAAAGTGGCAGAAATCTCCACTGCCACCCTATACCCTTTCTGCCCTACGCACTTGAGGGCTGACAGGACATCTCCTTTGAGCTAACAGATACAGCAGCAGTGACACATTGCCAGGCTGCAGGCTAAAGGTTCCGCAGACCTTGTTGGCCTTCAGGGGATTGCCAGTGTTTGTAAGGACCTAGACACGCTGTTATCAAAATAAGGCTGATGTAAGTAGTGATGACTTCAGATCATGAAAACACAGCTTGTAACTCAGCTATTTAGAAAAGCTGGCAATCTAAGTTGAGCAGGTATGTGGTCATCTGCAGATGGGTATGTGTGCATGTGAAATTAGTGCTTATTTTCAGCTCTGCTTCTTTTAAATTGACACATTGTGGTATCCATGTGCCTCTGAGCCAAGCAGGATGTCGAGTACCCATGCCTTTACAGCCCTTATCATATTTCCTACTCTCAGATTTTAAAAGGCAGCTGAGGTTGCAGGCAGGTCTCCCTGACCTTCCCTTCCTCAGGCATTTCCCCATGAGAACGTAGCAGGAATAGCTGGCCTGAGGGAGGGCTAATGAGAAAGAGAAGCCTCTGGCCAGACACAAATCTAACCTAGCCCAGCTCCCAGCAGAAGAAAGTTATGACATCCATACAGATGGCTGGTACGGAGTGGGGTTTGCCCATCTCTGAGTGCTCCTTCAGCATCGCTACTCTGGCACTAGTGTCCAGGTGCTCTCAGCATCATCTGGGAACCATGGGAATGAGCAGGGAAAAAACAGAATAATTTCATCTTGGACGTGATATGGCAATGTAGTGCCAAGATGCTGCTGAATTACTCTCATAAACATTTCTTTGTCCCGTTTCTAAGGAAGGGCTAAGTTTTCATATGGGGAACGCAGGGATGGTGCTTTGTCAGGTACACAAGTTTACCCTACGTGGCACAATGGCATAGTCCTTACTGGAGATCAGGTTGAGTGGGTTCCTCTGGATCAGTAAAGAGGAAATGGATTTTTAGGCTCTCTCTGTTATTGTCTTTTAACCTCCTGGACATCCTGGAGCTAAACAGTTCTGTCCAGCCTGCTGCTGCAAAAGCAAGTGAGATGCCTTCTTGCCTCCCTCTTCTCTGTAGATGCAATTGTGACTTGCATTTGCACAGTAATCTACACAAGGCAAAGAGATTTACTTTTTATCTAAAAGTTGACACACTTACTGAGTCTAGGGCTGGGGTCTTTTGACATCTTTCTCCAGGCTTAACGTCACTAAAATATTCAGAATCAGACCATGAAGTCTAACCAAGCGCAGTAAAAGGGAGATTCATCAAATCCATGGGAGATCTGTGGAAGAATCTGGCATGTGGTACACATTGTTTTGCTCTTTAGCCATATTGGGCCAAAATTTATTTACTTGGCAGTTTGGTATTTCTTGCTTATTTAGGAAAGTTCTTTGCCTCAGTAGATAGAAATGCTATAGTAAACAAGCAGATGGAATGCAAGTATGTGTCGTGTAAAAGAAAATTTCTGTACAAATTGATAAAGTATTTCAATTTTCTGAGGTTTTCACTAATCAAGAACAAACTCTTTCTATTTGCTGGCCCTAGAGGTGAAGGTGTTACCTGTGGGTGTCCCATACAGGAAGTCACCAGCACGCTAACTCCAAGCAGAAAGGCTTTTACTCTTCAAAGACAGAAGCACTGCAGAGCTTCAGATAAATGAGGCAACACGCAGTCAAGGGCCAAGGAGGTCATTACCTGGGCATAACTACAAGCACATTAGGAAATAAATAAATAAATAAATTAATATTCAAATGAGATACCAAGACTAGCTTTGGGAAGTGTAACTGCCTCCCTCCTTATGAAAGACCAGATCAGGCAGCACAGCTTTATCCAGCAATTTCTTACCCCGTGGAGACCTCCCCTCTGCCCATTACAGTCAGCAGAGGGTGAAGGCAAACCTGTGCTGATACTAAACTAAGAGGATTTGGTTGCAATAGCAACACTCTGTATTTCAGTTTCTTCAGTTGAATCTACCAGGGTCTCTTCACCGTTGCTCTTTGCTGCATATATGAATGGCATAATCTGAAATCCCCAGTCCCTAAATCCTTTTTCAAAATAAATTTCTTCAGGACATTTATAAATCTTTCTTTTTTTTATTTCTAGCTATTTGATAAGTGTAGACTTCTATACGCCTCTGCTAGTCCCTTTAGTGACTGGGTAATCATATTACACAGAGGGATAACAACTTCTCTTGATCTGAGATAGCTGTGAGAAGCCCATGAGCACCTTGGCACAAGCCTCTGCCCAAACCAAAGAGAGTGTCATTAGCTGAAAAGCAAAGACTGTATTGGCGGAGAGCCTTCACCGGAAATTGTTATACAAAAAGTGGTGTCTTCCTCAAATACTGAGAGAGATTGGAAAATCCAATCAGGAAATAGGAAGGACCAGACACGAAGGACACAGAAGTGCTGCAAACAAGTCCTGCAGCACAGCTAAGAAAGGGGATTTGAGGTGTGTACAGGCAGGAATAGCACTTAAAGCCGAGAGCAAAGAATCTGCTTCCTGCTGTTGGACTCTTGCTGCCTTTAGGAAATAGGGCTGTAAGCACATTTTGTAAGTGAACAGGATTATACCAAAGCAGTAAGCGACTCCATCAGCAATTTCTTCTCTCATAACTCAGCCCACTCTGGAGCCCTGGGTTTCTAATCACTTGGGTCAAAAAACGGGCACCTGTCCTTCATTTCTTGCTCTGTCCTCCCTAATTTCCTGCTCCTCTAATTCTGTTTCTATTTAATTTATTATCGCAGTCCTACAAATTAATTTGGAAAGACACATCTCTGTTCTTGTAAGAAATAGGCTTCAGGACTGAGGACATAAATGAGAAACATATCAGGAAGACACCGAGACTTTTCTGATTTTGTTTTTCTGAAATTGAATAGATGATTTACAGCATTATATTATTATAAATGATCATTTACAATCATTTTCTCACATAGAAAGAACTGAATATACCTCCTACTAGGCTAAAAAATATGTTTTCTTAGAGATTTTCTGAGCTTCCAAGAACAAAGCCATTTCAAAATTTACAGAATAATCCAAGTATTACCTGGCATCCTCTATGCAAAGTTAAATATAAAGTAGTTTTACTTCCAGTTGTATTAAATAAAATATGTGTGACCAAACAAAGTGTTCCAAGAGAAAGCTACAGAAAACCAGCTCTGTGTGTGCTCTCAAATGAAAAACTAGATTTGCCTATAGAAAGAGATAAGGAAAATGCCTGGACCTGCTCTGACTCCAATCCTGTGAGGATGGCCTCTTGGGATGCAAAAAGGAGACGATGCTCCACCAGCACTGTGGCTCACTTACCTCTCAAAAAAATCCATCTGAAAGCAAATATTACGTGGGGATTTGTGAAAGAAAACTCCTCACCCACTCCTGCCCCCCACCAACACGTGTACCTGTCACTAAGGAAGAGGTCCGTGTTTGTCTCACATGTGAGGAGAAAATCTATCTCGGGACCCTGGGGACGCTGCCATGCTGACTAGGAAAGGCAGAAGTTTTTTAACATTCTTTTTAACATAAACACTGTTTTCCACAGCAATCTCCTGGAGAAACTGGCTGCTTATGGCTTGGACAGGCATACTCTTCACTGGGTAGAAAACTGGCTGGATGGCTAGGCCCAAAGAGTTGTGGTGAATGGTGTTAAATCCTGTTGGCAGCCAGTCATAAGAGATGTTTCCCAGGGTTCAGTTTTGAGCAGATTCTGTTCAATATCTTTATCAACCATCAGGCTTGATTGCACCCTCAGTAAGTTTGCAGACAACACCAAGTTGGGTGGGACTGTTGATCTGCTTGAGGGTAGGAAGGCTCTATAGACGGATCTGGATAGGCTGGATCGATGGGCTGAGGCCGGTGGTATGTCGTTCAACAAGTCCAAGTGCCGGGTCCTGCACTTGGGTCACACCAACCCCATGCAGCGCTACAGGCTTGGGCAAGAGTGGCTGGAGAGCTGCCTGGTGGAAAAGGACCTGGGAGTGTTGGTTGATGATCAGCTGAATATGAGCCAGCAGTGTGCCCAGGTGGCCAAGAAGGCCAATAGCATCCTGGACTGTATCAGAAATAGTGTGGCCAGCAGACCTAGTGAAGTCATCGTCCTCCTGTACTCCGCACTGGTGAGACTGTTCCTTGAGTACTATACCAAGTTTTGGGCCCCTCACTACAGGAGGGAGATCAAGGTGCTGGAGTGTATCTGGAGAAGGGCAATGAAGCTGGTGAGGGTTCTAGAGCACAAGTCTTATGAGGAGTGGCTGAGGGAACTGGGATTGTTTAGCCTGTAGAAAAGGAGGCTCAGGTGAGACCTTATCACTCTCTACAACTACCTGAAAGGAGGTGTCAGTCTCTTCTCTCACATAACAAGTGATAGGACAAGAGGAAATGGCCTCAAGTTGGGCCAGGGGAGTTTTAGATAGGATATTAGGAAAAATTTCTTCCCTGAAAGGGTTATCAAGCATTGGAACAGACTGCCCAGGGAAGTGGTTGAGTGACCATGCCTGGAGGTATTCAAAAGAGGTGGAGACATGGTGTTTAGGGACATGGTTTAGTGGTGGACTTGACAGTGCTAGGTTAACAGTCGGACTCAATGCTCCTAAAGGTCTTTTTCAACTTAAATGATTCTATGATTCATGCTAACTAGATAGAGCCTCAGATGGTGATTCCCAGTCCACCCAGAGCTTTTCAACATCCCCTCTTCCCATGTGGATATTTCTACTTCTGCACTGCCAACCATCAGCATACTGCACAACCTTGCTGTTGGCAATGTGGCTGGCACTATTTTATCAGCAACAAAATTATAACATTGCAAGATTTTTCATGACTGGAAATGAGTCAGTTGGGAAATAACATTTTCAGGTGCATGCAGAAATCAGCTAAGTGTTTGCAGGTCTGGGGAAAGGATGACTCCTCTAACGGTGAGTGCCACAGGCCAAGCAGAGACATGGAGACAGACTGAATGGCTCTTCTGCGAATGTTTACATGAAAGCGTATAAGTAGCTGTCACTAAACTCCAGTTCCTGATATAAGGTGCAGACACATTTGCATCCTTGATACTCAGAGGAGGACGTGGTCCACAAACTCCCCACAGGTAACTCACTGTGGTTTGTGTTCTGAGAACAAGCAAGCATCTACACAGGGCACCATGGCAGCCCAGGGGAATAAATATTATTTTGTGTGGTTATTTCAGTCCAAACTATTGAAAATAATGTGATGGCCATGTTGCACCATGGGACTTTTTATACAACATGAAACTGAGGGTATGCACTGTATGCATGTGTGTACACATGGATGGCTCTTTGTTGTTTGAATGTGTAGATGTACCAAAGGAGGATGTTCTCTGAGTACAGAAAGGCACCAGATACCAGGCATGGGCTTTTGTAAGAAATTAGACAATATTGCCACATTGAGCTGCTTGAAGGAGAGACTGGCCTTCTCCAAGCAGCAATCCTTTCAGAGGTCCACAGCATCACATGGCATCTCTGTGCAGTGGCCCATGATCTGGCCCATAACTCAAGTATGTCTGAATCAATGTGCCTGCTAAACCTTGAGCTGGGGACCTTTTTTTCCCTTTTCATATGAAGGTGAACAAAGGTGCCAAATTTTGTTAAGAAACTGTAATGACATTTCTAAAAGGTATATTTCATATCCCTTGGACATTTATGAAGGCACACAGTAACTCTCATTTGTATTCAAATAGACTGAAATGGATATACGTGAGGTTAAAGCACGTGACTGACAGTTTCTGCTGGAAGGAGACTTCACGGAAGGAGCCTTGACTTTATCAGTTCACTCCCCCCTCCTTCTCTTCCTCCTAAGCAGCCCAAGTGTGCCATTCTGCTGGGCGTATCGTAAATTCTAGCTTTGATTCATTGATAGTCTCAGCAGCTCAAGGCAGCTGCAAACCCAGTTTACCTGTCCAGTTAAAGTGGTTTTATGGCTGCTGTATATCTCTGAAGATTTGCAAGCCAGCAATGTGTGCCACTAAATCAACATTTGTCCGTTTTTACCAGGCTTTTTGAGAGAATAACAAGAAGGATACTATTGCTTTACTTCTTAACCTTTGGTGTTTTCAAGAGCCTTTTGTCATTCTGAAGTTGTGCCCAAATGCTTGAGGTTTAATACAGGATTTATTACTCATCTTTATCATTTGGATTCTGTTTTGTGGTTTATTAAAGTCCATAGAGTTTGAAATAGTCACCTGTGTATAAATCAAGCTATACAAATAAACCACCTTCTACCAGAAGAACATAATATTTAGGGTTTGTCCGCAAGGGAGAACATTCTGATATAAGTGGGAATGCCAACTGGAAATGCAGTGGCTAAGGTACCTCCAGTGCTTGAATGGATGCTCCCATTCTGTGCTGAGTGCTTCCTCATATCTCAGAGTAGTTTGATTTGGAAGCAGAGTAAGATAAATCATAAAAGAGCACTCAGGGGATATCAAGACTTTTTCCAGACTGGCCCTGAGCTAGTGAGAGCCAGGGATGTAGAATGGGCAGGGTGTTGATAAGCTGTTCTGTTACAGCCCTCCCAGATTGTTTCCTCCAGAACTACTGTTTGCACATGGTCCATTTCCCAAAAACCTGCTCGTCCTTACCTGGTACCTCTGCATGATCCTTTCTTGTGAAGCTGATTTTCTTTTCTTGATGTTTGAACACACAGGCACAGCCTGCGTCTTCTTAAACTTGCAGAGCCACCAAGACCAGGGAGCTGGAAAACCAGTGGATTTGGTTTGTGTGGAAAGGTTGTGGTAGTGAGAGGGCTACAGGGGTGGCTCCTGTGAGGAGCTGCTAGAAGCTTCCCCTATGTCCAATGAAGCCAATGCCAGCCGGTTCCAAGACAGACCCACCACTGGCCAAGGCTGAGCCCATCACTGATGGTGGTAGCATCTGTGGGATAACATATTTAAGAAAGGGGAAAAAAACTGTGCAGGGACAACTGCAGCCAGAGACAGGATTGAGACTATGTGAGAGCAGCAACTCTGCAGACACAGGGTAGGTCTCTTCTCCCAAGTCACAGGCGATAGGACAAGAGGAAATGGCCTCAAGTTGCACCAGGGGAGGTTGAGGTTAGATATTAGGAAAAATTTCTTCACTGAAAGGGTTATCAAGCATTGGAATGGGCTGCTCAGGGAAGTGGATGAGGCACCATCCCTGGAGATATTCAAAAGACGAGTTGACATGGTGCTCGGGAATATGGTTTAGTGTTGGTTGGTTGTTTGTGGGTTTTTTTGTTGTTTTTTTTATGGTTAGACTAGATGGTCTTAAACGTCCCTTCCAACCTAGGCGATTCTGTGATTCTGTGGCACCAAGGTCAGTGAAGAAGGAGCAGGGGGAGGAGGTGCTCCAGGCACCAGAGCAGAGACTCCCCCACAGCCCATGCTGATGACCCTGGCAAGGCAGGCTGTCCTGCTGCACCCCATGGAAGTTAACAGTGGAGCAGACATCCACCCACAGCCTGTGGAGGACCCCACACCAGAACAGGTGGAACAACAAAAGAGGCTGTGACCCTGTAGGAAGCCTACGCTGGAGCAGGCTCCTGGCAGGAGCTGTGGCCCCATGGAGAGAGCAGCCCACGCTGGAGCAGGTTTGCTGGCAGGACTTGTGACCCCATGGGATACCCATGCTGGAGCAGTCTGTTCCTGAACGACTGCACCCTGTAGAAGGGACCCACGCTGGAGCAGTTCATTAAGAACTGCAGCCCACGGGAAGGACCCACATTGTAGAAGGTTGTGAAGGACTGTCTCTCATGGGAGGGACCCCATGCTGGAGCAGTGGAAGAGTGTAAGGAGTCCTCCCCCTGAGGAAGGAGCAGCAGAGACAATGCATGGTGAACTGACTACAATCCCCATTCCGCATCCCCCTGTGCTGCTTGGGGGGTGGAGGTAGAGAAAGAAGGTAGAGAAGGTAGTGAAGTTAAGCCCTGGAAGAAGGGAGGGGTGGGGGAAAGATGTTTTTAAAATTTGGTTTTATTTTCTCATTCCCCCACTCTGATTTGATTGGTAATAAATTAATTTCCCCAAGTCAAGTCTGTTTTGCCTGTGATGGTAATTGCTGAATGATCTCTCCCTGTCTTTGTCTCAACCCATGAGGCTTTTGTTGCATTTTCTCTCCCCTGTCCAGTTGAGGAGGGGGAGTGACAGAATGACTTTGGTGGGCACCTGGTGTCTGACCAGGGTAAAGCCACCACAACCAGCAAGAAATTATACATCTGAATCATCAAGGAGAAATAGATCGGTCAGCTTCGATCTTTAAAGAATTAATTCAGTCAGCTGCAATAATGCTAATACAGCTTAGACCAGGGCTTTTTGTCATCTGTCTACAGGACAAGCTTGATCTTGACCAAACCCGAGTGACGTGTGGGTGACATTCTTGGCCATGTGTGGTGCTTCCTAAAAGTCCCATTAAAATAGTGGATATAGCTTGCACATGGAAGCTCCATTATTTACATTTAAACCTGACTGCCTTTGAATTTGGTCCCTGTGTCCTCACTGGAATTTGCTATCCTCATCCTACAGAAGCCAGAAGCTACCTGTTGAAGAGGGACAAACTTTGTTCCTTTGGGGAGGGAAGCAACAAGTTTAGTCCCTGTAGAGATATGAAAAGAGAGAACTGGGCTGGAAGTTAGTTTATTCCATGCAGGAATGCCAGAATATCTTTTGTGGGATCCCCTGCATCAGCCAAACTGGGGTCTACGCAAAATCAGGTTACAGCTGTCAATGTTCTCTGCTACCAAACTGTGGTACCTCCGGTATTTTCAAACTGTATACAGGCCAGTTACCCATGGCTGTAGGGGAAAGATGTCTTGAACGGTTATCCAGAAAAACTTAGGTGACTAGCAGCAGCTGCTAGAGCTCTGCTGTGAACATTCCTTGTTAAAGGAATGACAAGGAAATGTGGAAACTCCAGCTACAAGCTGAAGCTCATTTCCATTTTTTAAAGCCAGAAATCTGGATTTAGATGCCATTCTCCAGAAGCTGCTAACAACAAAACAAAGCAGGTGGGGAATTGCTGCCCTTGTATTTCAGGTGAAGAGTTACAACTGGCTTTGGCCTTTTACTTGAAAAAGCTTGCAATTATGCTAAATTTTTCCTCTTTCTAGTGCTGCTGCCTTTCCTCCCATGCCTCCTGATGCAGCTGAGCCATAAGGTCTGTAGTAATGAAAGGCATCTTTTTACTCTGTCAACGGCATTGTTTATTTTATCTCTGCAGCTCACACTAGGTCTTTGAATGAAACGAAAAAACAGCCCTGCTGTTATCAGTACAGGGCAGAAACCGGACGGGAAACTTGTGGTGTTGCTCTGACTGGTGCTGTGTCTTCATGCAGCTGAAGCGGAGTGCTGGGAGGCGCTGTGTGCCTTCAGTTTCCCTTCAACTCATCCGAAAAAAGAAAAAGAACTTCAAAGCATTTCCCTGTGGGTGTTCAGCACCCCAGATTATTCAGCCGTGGCTGGAAAATGTGGCCTCTGCAGGCCACCTCTCCTTCTGTGCCATCAGTTGGACTGACTCGGACCTTCTTAGGCATCAGCTTTCCTGGAGTGACTGGAGATTTCCATCAGCTGGACCCAGGAGCTGCCACACACTGCATGAGTTTGCACTTCACCCACTGGCTTCTCATAGCCCACGCTCAAGCATTTAGGGGTTTGTGCAGCAGAAACAGAAAGGGCAATACCGCAGGCTCTCCACCAGCTTCTGCCCTGGGCAGATAAGAACAGCACTTTTGTAAATTGCCCCAAGGCACTGCCATGACTCAGTTCAAAGCTGTGCAGATAAAATATGCTGAAGTGTTGACAGAAAAATAAAAAGCAGTGGTGTCAGAAAACTAAAGAGCTTTGTAGAAGCTCCAGACACACCAAAAGAATGGAACTTTTGAAGAGAATAGCTTAATATTATTATTGCTGTTGTCATTATTTCTGTTCTGTACTGTGTTTGGACTCCAGACTCTCCCTCTAGGGCTGGAGCTGTTATGTGGGCACTGAAAATGTGTGAAATGAAGAGACAGTTTGTGCTTTTAAAGGGCACCCAGTCTAAGCGCCAGAGCAGGAAGAAGGGAAAGGAAGGGAGGTAGAGGGAGGTACAACTGAAATACTGATGTTGAGAAGATGAGTTTCAAGACTCATCTGTGAACCAGTAAGGGCATTCCTGGGCACACAGGGGACAAGGTAGTGCACAGCATCATCCTCACATCATAAGAAATTCTTCTCTAATTAATTTTTTCTTCCTCAGAAGCCAAATACAGCATCTGGGATTTCTGTTCAAAGATGCAAAGGGGGCTGAAGCTCCCACATTATCCTAACTTTCCACAGGAGTCAGACTCCTAGCTGCTTTTATCCAAACAGGGCTGCATTATCGCTCCCTGCTTCACAATGCCACTTTTGCTGTCTTCAGGGCACATCATCCCTTTCGCTGTCTGAACATTGCCTCTCTTGGAGAGACAGCATGCATTTAGGGGGAGGAGAGGAGACAAATACTGAAAAAACCCAAAACCAACAACCAAAGAAACAGCAGCTGTTTGATTCTGCCCAGACAGTAGCAGCATTTGCAGAAGTCCCCGAGGAATTGGCTGAGTGGGCTTGAATCAGACAAAGCAGTCATAGAATCAGAGAATCATAGAATTGTCTAGGTTGGAAGGGACCTTTAAGATCATTTAGTCCAACCATCAACCTAACTCTGATAAAAAAAAACCAAACAGAAAACAAAAAAGCCCCCCACATTACTAAACCATGTCTCTAACCACTATATTTACCCGTCTTTTGAATACCTCCAGGGACAGTGCCTCAACCACCGCCCTGGGCAGCCCATTCCAATGCTTAATAACCCCTTCAGTGTAAAAATTTATCCTAATATCCAATCTGAACCTCCCCTTGTGCAACGTGAGGCCATTTCCTCTTGTCCAAGGAGAATGGACTTCTTCACCTGGCCTCGCCATTCATGACAGGGCAAGGACGCAGCACACGCTCCAAGGGAAGACAAAATTTTCATGTCTACCATTGCCTTCGGGGCTGTGCATTCAGAGGGCACCTGTAGCAGTTGGCAATACCTTTGCAGTCCCTCAGGGTGAACTGCATCTCAGGCTGCCTCATAACAGTGTCTCTCAGTGCTGAATTTGTCCCCATCATTCCTCTGGTTGTTGCCATGGAAAGTTTTTTTAGCATTTAGACTGTGTCAACTGTATGGAGATTACAGGGGGAAAAGAAAAAGACCCAATGAAAGACTACTCGAAGGCCTATGATAAAAAATTATCTTTCATCCTCAAATCAGTATTTCACAGCCTAGTCAGAAACCAGTACCCAGAACACTTTTAATCCTCTTATGAAAAATGGCCCAAGACCACTCTTAAGACACCCCAGAAAAGAAAGACATGGTATCATCTTGATTATAGTTAATAAAAGCCTTTGCCAAGTTGGCAGGAACCAAGAAGCAGGTCTGGAGACCATTACAGGGGGGCCAAGATCCAAGAAAATAAGGAGTTATGTTTTTGTTGCTACCAGGTGTCATGAGCCAGTTGGATGGAAGCAAATGTGTAGCCGAGGTTTCTTTGAAGGAGAGAGGAAATTCAGATTAGAGCAGCTGCAAAATCCTGTGTAACACCAATGCTGCTCTTCCTCTGCCCTTCTTTGCCAGGATCCTATAAAGGTGGTGGCAGCACAACTGCCAAAGCCTGGAAGACCACAGCTTAGCTCCTGAAATTCAACACCAATGTTTCACACAGGATATTTTCTTAGTGTAGCCCCAGTAAAATGTCACAAGAACAGGACTAGCATTGTGCTGCTGCTGAAACATGAGATGCAATATTTTTCCTTCCTCTGTGTAAATTAAGTTTGCTTTGGGATGTCTATCAATTGTGGCTCTACCTCTTAGTGTTCATTTGTTTCCTATAACCATTTATTCTTTGAGAAATAATCTGTATATAGCTAAGACTGGTTTTTTTTATTTTTTCTTGGAGATTGGAAATGGTGGTTTTTATTATTGTCTTTAACCTGTTCTCTCTCTAATCCACTTTCAGGTATCTCCATGCCTATACCTGTCTTTGGACTACAAGATGACCGCAAAGTGTTTAAGAAAGAGAGCTGCTTACTTGCAGATGACAATTTTGTCCTAGTAGGCTCTTTTGTGGCATTCTTCATCCCTCTAACCATCATGGTGGTCACCTACTTTTTAACTATCAGGTCGCTGCAGAAGGAAGCTACGCTATGCGTGAATGACATTGGCCCAAAGACCAAGTTTGCTTCATTTAGCTTCCTCCCTCAGAGTTCCCTGTCCTCAGAGAAACTCTTTCAGCGTTCTTTGAACAGGGATGTGGGGACTGCTGGGAGGAGAACCATGCAATCCATCAGCAACGAGCAGAAGGCTTCCAAGGTTCTTGGCATTGTCTTCTTTCTGTTTGTTGTGATGTGGTGCCCGTTTTTCATCACCAATGTGATGGCTGTAATCTGCAAGGAGTCGTGCAATGAAGAAGTCATTGGAGGACTACTTAACGTATTTGTTTGGATTGGCTACCTTTCTTCGGCTGTCAACCCACTCGTATATACGTTGTTCAACAAAACCTACCGCTCGGCTTTCTCTCGTTACATTCAGTGTCGCTACAAGGAAGAGAAGAAACCCTTCCAACTGATCTTAGTGAACACTATCCCAGCACTTGCATATAATTCCAGCCAGCTCCAGCTAGCACAAATGAAGAGTTTGAAAAAAGAGGCAAAAATGATGGCTAAGGATTATTCGATGGTCACAATAGGAATACATCATTTGGATGGTACCTCCAAGGGAAGTATCAGCCCGGTGAACGAAAAGGTTAGTGGTGTGTGACGGTCGGCAGCTGCCATGACAACCACCGTGCGTATGCTGAAAATGTCACCTGGCTGTGAGAAGCTCTGATAGCTTAGGAAAATCAGCCCTGTTCAAGAGACCCTCCAATAACGTCACATACTCCTCATATTATCCTGTGGATGACAAAGCAGGGTTGAAATTATATCAAATGTGCAATTTTTTTTCATACAGTACTTTGGCTGTTTTAAGCACAGGCTTTATTAAACTTATTTTTTTAATATTCTAAAAGATATATTTCTTAAAGGAAAAAAAATGCAATTTCTGGTATTATAACATGGGCTGTGAAGAAACCTACGCATTTCTTTTCTCTTTGCAAATGAAAGCTAAGCTGTCCTTTGATGTCCTCGCAGAGTAGGCTCCAGCTAGTTTGTCTTGCTACAATGGAATTTTGTTATCATTAACTGAATGAGCACTTTATGGAATTTTAAATAAAATTATGGTTAATTTGCTAATATATATTTAAAATAAATTTTGAAGTATTAAAGAAAAATCTATTTAAACCTGTATAGATTAATTATATGGACATTTTGGTAACAGTGTTTTTATGGCTATTTTTTTCTTCTGAGTGACCGTTCTGAAATGTTACTGGGCTTTTCTGCCATTTGTTCTATAGTTCAAATTAGCAGTCTTCAAAGGTAAATTATACTTGAATGATCCTTTGTTTCTACCACCATTCATAATCTTTATTTCATGTCTTGTACTTTATTTCCACTCAAAAAGTTTCACCTGTTCAGCTTAGAACTTGAAAGTAATATTTTCCAAAGTAATTATTGGGCTTGATTCCCTGCTCCTTCCCACTGGTGTTGACAGGAAAGTGAAGAGAGAAGGGTGGAAAATCAGGCACAACTTTGCTAAATAATTTCAGGAACGAAGCCACATCCATGCCTCTATTTGATTCCAACAGAGTCTGATTTTAGTTATGCCAGTGGAGGTTTTGCATGAGTAAAGCCTTCAGTAAAAGGTTGCAGCAGATCCTCTCTCACCATTCCCCTTTGATTAAAAAGGGCATTATAAAAATGTCCTTCTGGTTTCGTTTTAGGGCTGGTAGAGCCAGAATTATTAGAAAACTGTTACTTGTTTGTAATTGTTTTCCCTGGTTTCACCGTTTTGCTGTTATGGTAGATTGCTCAGGAATGGTAGGTAGCTTGCACTATTAGGACTCAGCCTTAATGAAATATGTATGGGCAAACAGGGCCCACTTGAAAAATAACAGGACTTATAAGCGGCACTGTATTTCACCTGCATAGCTCCAAGGGCAGAATACATTACATTAAGAACATCAAATATATTGCTTGACAGAAACGCCTAGTCATGAAACTGTTTCCTCTCGGGCATCATAGACAATTTCACTGAAGCCGGTGCCACTCTGCTGGAGAGCAGAAATATAAATGTTGCATCCACCGGCAAAACCTAAATCCAAGCATTTGATTCGTTCCATGAATGTTGCAGCCATAATCATCAGAAGCAGGATGTATTCCAGTTTCACATCCCGTCCGCTCTGAAAAAAACACTGCCTACCCAGAAGCCAAACTCCAATGCCTTCATCGGTCCTTCTCTTGAAGTTGTTCAGTTTTCACAGCCCAATTAAATTTCCACTAAGGCAAAGAAAGAGAGAGACAGAGAGAACCTGAATCTGATTCTAGCCTGCCAGCTGGGGGTCTTTGGAAGAGGAAGACTTTTAGCTTAAAATACAGATCTATGGTAGAAGAAGATTTAAAACTTGGCTGGCTTTTTGGCTGATTTCCAAGAAACTGCTTGTATTGTTCTCTTGCCAGTCTGATAACTAAATCTGCCAGTTTTATGAGCCGTCTCCTTCAACGTGGGACAGGTCAGAGCCACCGTGCACAGGTCGCACAGGAGCTCTGCGTGCAGGCGGTGACATTGACTCACTCCACAGCCCTCAGCCTCCACACCTGCGTCAAAGTGTTGTGCTGTAGCCCCGTTGCAGTGATGCCATGCATGTCATCCATCGGCTTGTGGCCGTTAATGGTTTTCTTTCCAAAACTGGGAGTTTAGGATCACCTGATAAATCAAGTGGTGTGCTCACCGAGGTGGTTTATATAGTCTCTCTGGCTCTGGGTACACTTGGCCACCACAACCAAACTGAACAGCTTCAGCAGAAGGAAAAATGAACTCGCTGCTCCTGCCTCCCTGTGCACACCCTGCTCCCACACTGTGCCATGTGAGGGGTGCCACACAGAAGGGATTTTAGGTGGTATCTGCTAAATGCAGCTGAGCGTGAGGACCACCGCAGTAGCAGGTGGGAGCACTGACTTTCTGCTGTTTCCTGACAAGTGTGATATAGAGCCTAAATCAGGGGGTTTGAGCTAAGGAAAGAGGCCAACTCGTATTACACAGGCCAGCCAGGCAAGGAGATGGAGCACTGGTGGAGCACAAGATGTCCAGGGTATTCAGGTACCTCCTGGTGTCCGGATGTCTGCACTCCACAACTGGAGTGATGAGGATTCACCATACCCTTGGCAGCGGGCACTCCAGAGGAGAAGCAGGCGGCAATAAAATCAAAAGTCTTTCATGAGTAGAGGCCTGAGGCTCAGGATCTGCCACCAAACCAGATTGCCTTCATATGATGAATACTGACACAGGACTGAAGGTCTCTAACCCTGTGTGTGAGGGGAAGGTGAATATGGATGCTTCCACCAGTGGAGGGAATTGCTGTGTTTTGTGCAATTTGTGCCCATCTTGACGCAGGTGTCTCTGGCCTTGCAAGAGAAAGAAGCAGATGGATAGCTTGGGTCCTGTTGCCCATGTGTGCCAGGGAGCAGAGCCTGCCTGCAAACTGTACGATGGACATGGCACCCTGCGCTTCTCTGAAGCTCAGTTCCTCCCAAAATTCCTGAGGGTCCAGCTGCTGGTCTGCGCAGTCTCCTTCACTTGCTTGCACTTAACAAACTGGTACTGAGCATTTAACGTTCACTGCGTCTACTCTCCTCTTACCGTCTGCATTTCGCCCACATGGCAGAGCAAATCACCTCCCCCTGTTTCTCTTTCATTTCACCTTCTGTTCCTCTTTCACAATGTCAAATTGCTCAGGTTGCAAATACTGACGGGGAATGTTTCACTACAAACAGAGAGGGTTTCAATTACTTGCTTGATGTTTCATTAAAAGATGACTCTGAACAGTGATTTTTTTTTTCCAGCTTATTAAAATAAAACCTATGTTTTGGACCTAAGAGACTTGACAGCGTCTCTTTAATTGACAGCTGGAGGTAACATAACATTTATTTTTTGCTCAGAAGCAGGGATATCTGATGCCTGACATTTTAATTCTGCAAGCGCTCAGATAGGTGGTTTTATTGAGTGATCAGCAGCTTTTGCCTAAGAAGCCTCTCAAAGCCAAGAATGCACAGCAGATAAAGACCAATATCTCCAGCTCTTTATGGACACCTTTGACAGTTTAGTGAGGCCTGATTCTGCCACCTTGCACCGAAATGTTAATAGATTTTTGTGTGGTTTGCCTTAGTGAGGATGACAGAGTCAGCATCTGAATTTGTTCTACCCACCGTGCCAGATCTGCGGGAAGTCGTTCATCAGCAAATAGCAATTAATAGAGTCATTATACTGCTGACAGATGACAAAGTTCAGCTGTTTTAAACCAGAATTTATAGTATTGGGTCTACGCTTGGGATGAACACTACAATTTAGTATGAACAGTTCAGAGCAACACTTCCATCTTGCAAAAAAAAGTGTTTTCATTATGCATCAGGCTGGAATGGAAACTTTTGTAATTTTCTAGGCAAAAAAAAAAAAAAAAGGGGGAAGCCATTCACACAGACTGGCTCAGAGGTTAGGGCCTTCCCCTGCCTTACAGAGAAAGCATGCTGAATCAGTATGGCATATCCGCATCCAAAAAACCCACTTTGTCTAAAAAAAATGTTTCAATTTTTCAAGCAGATCAACGTTTTATTACTGTTAAGACTGCATCTGAGAAATGTCCAAAGACATGAAGCTCACCATGTATCCCCTAAGCTGGTGTGCATACTTTATACACTTCAGGGTAAAAAAAAAAAATCCTATGTATCTATCCCATCCAGTCAGCCATGCACTGCACTTATGTAATTATTGCCAAACGCTGAGATGCATTCTATTTTGAATACCTATATGTTTGCTTATGTAAATACACAGAGAAAAAAGTTTGCTGTATGTTGTAAATGTTCATGTAAAATGGTGTTCCAACGCTTTATTGTTTTGTCAGATCCCACTGCTAGTAAAGCAGATTAAAATATTTAAATGCCATCAGTTGTTTATAAACTGGAGGTTTGTTTTAAGTTCCTATTTTGGTTTGGTTTAATTTCTCCCACAGTACAATGTCTGCTGAAGGCTAAAGTAATTTTAAATATCTTGCTGGCTGAAGAGAAAGAGTACGTTGCAGAATTTAACTGTCTCAGTAAACTGGTCCAAAGTGAAGGATTTGCAGTCGTTCTCTTTTTCTGAGGACAGACGTTCTGCTTCTGAAAAGGTATACTCTTTGGATAAGTACATATGGCTTAAAAGATTTCAGTCTCAGGAACAACGTACTTGCAATAGTAATAAGCCAATTAAACTAATTTTACTAAGAAGTCGCACTATAAGATTAAAATTAATAAGCAGCATAAATAAATAGCATTGCACAGTTGCACAGACATAAATAACGCCCGAGTCACAGAACCACAGTGCCATCTATCGGTAGCATTTCCTTTCACAAAGAGTTTCATAATAAGAAACCAAGATGGATTTTGTTACCTTTTTGCTTTCTCCATCTTAAAACCGAATTATATTTATTCCTCCACCTGATCCTAGAGCATACATGCTCTTGTTTACAATTGTAGCATGGCTGTAAATAAGAAGTCCCCTCAAAACCTTGCTCTATCCTTAAGGTTTCATCAAGCTTTATAGTGTGTAGAGAAAAGCATACAAAGGTATATTTTTCAGAAGTTATCAAACAAAGGGAAACAGCTTGTTTTAGCCATGAACCTGTGAGGCACCATAGGGTAAAAGGTGCCAGGTAAGACCTGGCAATTGAAAATCCACTCAGTTTTACCTCTGTAGTACTAGACTACTGTAAGTATGGTTCCAGGGTATCACCATTTCTTATATTCTTCAAAAACTCCTTGCCAGATTTACCTGTTTTGACATACTTTGCACTGACCATTGGAAGAGAATACATTTGCCTTATCCATCTGGCACTTCAAGCCATAGAAGCAAAGATATTTGGAAAAGAAGATTTTTGGTCTTCAGATTTATAGTATAATCTTCTGAGGATACTCCTTGGTATATGGCAAAAGGGTCTTTGGAAATTTTATATAACACAGTAAAGTTCTTTGATGTATCTGCAGCTTTGACATGTGAGACCTGGCAAATAGGCATAGCAATTCAGAAGCCTCCTTGGTTGAACCTTATTAAGTTTGATTTAATTTAATCACAGACATAGAACATTATCTGACCCCAAAAATACTTCTATCAATGGTTCTGCAAACCATAACTAATTATTTCCAAAGTTATTTGACTATATAAAAGCTTAACATTTTTCAGTCAGATTGAACTCTTCATTTTAGGATAAAGAAAAGTTGACAAACTCAATAGTTTTATTCAAATTCAGTGTGTCAGTTTACGTGTATAAAGTTACTCTTTTTCTTAGTGTTTGCAGAACATCAGTTGGGAGTGACTGTATCTAAATTGCTTGGGTTATACCACCGTGTGACCGGTACAAAGCCATGCAAAATAGGTGATGGTGTTAGTTGTGTTAATATTTTAACTATCAAATTCCTATCAGAGTGCAAAATTAAAAACTAATCCAAACAAAGAATTTTAGGTGGTTGTGGAGAAAAATTAGATTTCATCATGGCCAGGCACTGTAATTTTTCAAGTGCTGGACTCATCTGGGTTTTATCTAAAATGCGCAAGGTAATATATTTTAAATATGAATACTTTGCCACCCTGGTGCGAACAGAGTGTGCAGAGAATCAGACCTGGGATCTTTCCTTAGGAGATCTTAATATATTAGCAGAAAAATACTTTATTTTCTTTTTTTAAAAGCTGTGTTCACACTGGGGACACTTGGGAATGATCCTACGTCAGCAGACTTCCTTATGGTCATGTGTCAGAAGGTTTGCCTCAAATCAAATTGTGAGTAAAAAGATAAGGAAACAAAACAGAAAATCATACAGAGATTATGTAAAGGACAGAAACCAACCTATGGATGTATTCTCTGAAGGGAGTTCAGCATATATGTGCATCAACATGGTCCCTCATCAAAGGCTCAAGAGAAACTAGCCACGAATTAAGACAGAAGATTCTTGCGTGATGAAAGAACCCCTGGGAGATAAGAAACAGGCAAGGCAGAATAATCAGTCTTCACCTTGAAGGCAGGACACCAGCAAGTCCTACAGGGGCCTCTAGAAAAAAAAGATATCAAAAGTGACAGCGTGCATAGTGGAGAACTGATTGCAAAGACCACATGATATTCTGTGATGGCTATGGAAATGGCAGGTGAAATTCAAAGTAGAAAAAGTAAGGTGATGTATTTTTTGGGGGAAAAAAATCAACTCCAGCTTTACATACAGAATAATATGCTCTAAACTGACCGTTACTATATGGGAATGAGATCTTTGTGTTATGGTACTGCGAAAAAAAAGATCAGCGGTAATTAAAAAAGTATTTGAGGATAACTGTAAAGGGTACAGAGATGGGCTACAAGGACAATTAAAATTATAGGATGGCTTCCATACAGGTAAAAATCTAAACAGATTTGGACTCTTAGAAGATTGGGCAAATTCATTAAGCCAAAGACAACTCTTTAACATAGAGATGACATTTCTAGCCAGAGAAGTGAAGGGATGTCAGACTGCCAGATGTTAGAGAGTGCTCTCTGGAGCTGCTTGCCAAACACGCGTGCTCTTCCTTCTACCAGTTTGTGCTACAGTTCATCTTCAAAATGAAATGTTGGGACCTTTGGTCTGCACAACTACAGCTGCTCTTCCGTTAGAATTCAAATGAAAAACTGATCTGTATATGAATTTAATTAAGCAATTCCCCACTTTCCTGTTCCTGCTCTTTCATAAATACTTCTGCAAGTGCATTTGCAATTGACCTAAAAATACTTGAGTTAATTTGTAAATTCTTAAGTCACAATTCATTGACTATATAAATATTAGTATTTTGTATTCTTCCTGTTACATGGTAAGTGTTCTGTAGCAATAGAAAAGATTGATAGTCTGAAAATCCTTAAACACTTCTTCATTGCTCTCAGGAACCTAGTAATAAAAATTACGTTCATGCGATCACACAACTGCTGCAGGAAATGGAAGCAAAGAAAACAGTAGTTAAAATGACGATTGCTGAGTTTCCAAGCAAATTTACGACATGCTTGTTTTGTAAAGTCTCTGCTGCTGAATAATTTGCAATGACAAAGATGTTTGTGTGATCCCTGTCTCTTTGCAGAAAAAAAAGCAAAAGGGGTACGGGTTGAAAAACTCATTTTTCATTGAGTCATTTAGGCTGGGAACTGCTAGGGGTCTGCTAGTTAAGTGTCCAGGTCTAAGCCAGTTGACCCATTTCCTAAAGGCAATGAAGAAATGACAATTTAAGGCAAGTGGAAAGGATCACCCTTTGGAATCACCTACTGGGGAAAAAGGGAAAAGACAAACCTGTTTAACAGACTACTGCAGTCACTGTCAGAATACGTTCATATTTATTTATCCTTATAATTCCTTCGGGGAAAAGGCAGCTACTGCTGCGACCGACTTGCTGTTGGGCAACTGAGGTACACTGAGATAAAATCAGCAAAAAAAAAAAGCCACTCAGTGAGCCAGGAGCAGAACTCAGAACTTAAACCCACGTGGGTGAGGGTACCTGCCCTGTAAGCCTCTGCTTCCCAGTACTGAGAGAACAGGTATTTCCACAGGACATGTGGGAATCTGCAGTTCTTACTGACACATGAAAAAAAAACATTCATAACAATGCAGCTCAGATTTGTGTGTCTGAAATGAGTCTGGTCTACTTACTTTAAGTTTGAGGAACCAGCAAAAGAAGGAAGCAAAAGCATTTTATAAAGGCACTTTCTGAGCTGAACTACAGCAGCCATGAGACCTTGAATGACCCAAAGACAGAGTATCCCAAAGTTTCTCCTTGATACATCCCATGAAAAAGAAAAGGTAGTCATTGGGGAAGCAGCACAGAGAGGCCTGAAAATTAATCCAAGGTGAGATACCTGCTTCAAAAACCAGCCTGTGAAAGAGATGGAACTATTTGGGTTCAAATGAAGGTGGAAAATCACAGGATTTAGAAGCAGACTAGTCCAAGAGATATTCCATCAAAGTATTTTGAATTGCTGCATATAACTATACATAAAGTCATGGATGAAGCTTCCACAGGAGCCATACTCATCATGGCTGGACTCAGGAAATCTGTATCTCCGTTCTCTACATGTGAAGTGTAGAAAATACTTTTTTTCCCCTTTTTGTCTTGTAGACAGTGAACTCTTCAAGTCAGAAGGTTTGCTTCAATAAGTTTTTGCATAGTGCTTTGCATTGTTACTGTCAATGCACTAAGCTCTTTTCTTTTTTTCAATGACCTATATTATCAAAAGCGCAGAATAGCATCTCCCTTCCTTACTGCAATGTAGATTTTTTTCTAAACTCCAAAATATATTTCTGAACTGAAGCCTCTTCTTTTCACAAAGATCTATTGTCCTTCTCTCTTTATCTCTGTTACTGCAGGGAATACAATGATCTGTTTTTTTCTTAACTATCTATCTCAGATTGCACTCCGTCTCATCCTCCAAGTCATTAATAAAGACACTAAACAGTCTTGTCCCTCGTATCGATCTGTGAGGGGTGTCACTCTGCCAGCTGGACTCTGTACTGCTGATCAATACCCTCTGAACCCAGCAATAATGCAGCCAATTTTCCACCCACCGTATTGTCCACTAATTGAGCCCGTATTTCACCAACCTCGCTAAAAGGAGACAGAGAGACTAAGAGAACTTGTTGCAAAGCCCTTGCTAAAGTCAAGGTATACAACTTCCACAGCTCTTGTCTCGCCCATTGCGGTAGACTTCTCATCAGAAGGCAATCAGACAGGTCAAGTGTGCTGTGCTCTTGATAAATCCATGCTGGCTATTCCCAATCGCCTTCTTGTTCTTTGTGTACCTGGAAATGGCTTCCAGGAGGATTTGTTCCATTACTTTCCTCGGTATGGTGGTAAGACTGACCTGCCTTTAGCTTGCTTGTTCCTCTTTCGTGACCTTCTTGAAGGTGGGTGTTACATCTACCTTTTCCCAAACATCAGTAAGACCTTCTGGATTGTCTTAACCTTTTAAGCATGATAGTAAATGGCCTTGCAATGACATTGGCCAGTTCTCTCAGCACCATTTAATGCATCACATCTGGTTCCATAGACTTATGCATATGTTATGTGCTCCCAAACACTGTCCTCTTTTTTAGCTAATACTCACCCGATGGGCCAACTTTATTGGTGAAAACTGAGGTAAAATAAAAGCACTGAGTACCTCATTCTTTTCCATTTTCCTTTTCAGTAGCTCCCCTGTTACAGTGGGCCCATGTTCTCCTTAGCCTTCCTTTTGCTGTCAATGTACAAAAGCAAAGCTTTCTTGTTGCTCTTCATATCACTTCTAGCTTCAGTCCCGGCTGAGCTTTGGCTTTCCTACCTCCCATCCTTGCATGGTTTAGAGATGTTTCTATGTTCTTCCCAGGTAGCCCATCCCTGCTTCTATTTTCTGTAGGCTTCCTTCTTGCATTTGACCCAGTCAGGAGTCTTTTCTTCATCCACGCTGGCCTGTGTTCAATTTTCTGCAAAGTGAATGGACTCTTCTTGTGCTTTGAGGAGGTTGCCCTTGAAGAACAGCCAGCTCTCCTGGGCTCTCCTTGGCCTGCCAGAGCAGTCTCCTGTTGGATCCTGCCAATAACCACTATACCCTCTCCTGAAGGTCAGGGTTGTGACTCCATTTCTTTTGCTTACTTTTAGACAAAATTATAACTAAATAATCTCACGTATTAGTGAGTGAAAATGTGTTCCCTTCAAGGTTTATTCTTTTCTGTGATTTCAGCTACTCAGCCTGAATCAAATTAAATGAGGACATTCAGAAGACTACTGTCTTTTGTTAAAATTCTGATCAATCAAGGTTTTTGCTATTTCTCTTGGGACAACGTGAGCATCTGCTTTTACTTTTTTTATCTTAAATGCTGTTTGGAATCTTCTGGCTCTTTCCTTACCTGTACTTCTTCTAGAAACCATATTTATTATTGAAATAAATGTTTTACCTGCTGGGGAACTCGTAAGTTGTTCCAAAAGCCATCTAGGCATGTTACCATACCTAATCTTGACAGCAATAAAATACTGCCTTTTCCTCAGTATTTTTAAAAGCCATGCTCTTTAATCTTTTAAATATAGTTAATCTTTTGAACAAAGAGCAGAGGCAACCTCATGTATTGTAATTTTTGCATGACTCTTCATCTTACTTCACTGTAGATAACATATTTGAATAGCCCTCACAAGATGAGTTTATAATACACAAGTTAAAGATCCTTTCTACTATTTTGATCCTAAATTTGACATATGACTTCGGGTCTGTGGCCTGAATTGCTGCCCAAGACCAAGAAAGAAAGTCCACTGTACTTATATTACTTCAAGGCTTGTACAGGGATCAAGAAATCCTAGGAATGCCAGCTGGTGGTGTTGATCTTAATATATTCCCTCAGACCTAAAGAAAAGCCTATCTCCTGGGGAAAGACAACCATAAGCCTAAAGAAATAGCATTTATATCTCCGCCTCTCCTTGGGGCTCCCATTAATAAGGCAAGCCCTAATGTTCTACTAAATTATTTATTGCCTGAAACGGAATTTAAATTTGTGCTTTGGTGTTCTCTGAGTCAAACCTTAACTATCACATTCCTGTCAGCCAATATCTTTCTTTAGTTGCAATTATACCTCAAATTTTACTTGGATATCTGAATTCAAAATACCAGCTTCAAAGGTTCAGTAAACCCAACATGAAGAATTTAAAACTGTATGTGAAAAGTTTGTCAAACAAGCAGTCTCTTTGTAAGTTCAAAATTAATCCATACTAGAAAGAAATAGAAAACAAAAGACATAGTACAACTATGTGCAGTCAATTTCCTATAAAAAAGCATTTTTAATGGTAAAGCATTAAGAGGAAACTACTTTCTGGCAGAATTATCAGACACGTATACCTCACTGGATTTGGTATCAGTAGTAACACATGCTTAATTTTGCATTTTCCTGAAGTGATAGGAAAATATTACTAATATTTTTACGCATATTACTGTAATAAAAAAGTGTGTTTGTTTTTTCCCCCTAGAAAAGTTTTCAGCACTTTAATTGCTTTAGAGACAAAGATTTTTTTTTCAAAAACCATTATCTTTTTCTAATTTCTTATCACAAACGGCTTATTTCGGCAACTGCAAACCTTCTGTGTATATATTTCCCGCAGCCTCTCTGCAAAGAGGATTCATGAACATGCCCAACCTCATAGCAGCTCAGAGCTATTGAGGCCGTTCCAGATCACCAGCGCAGTGCTGCAGAAACACCAACACAAGATACAGCCAAATTAAAGAGAAGCCAGGGGAGCTACACAGATAATCAGAATGAGAAAAGCCAACTGCTAATCTAGAAACCATCTCTGGCCACAAAAGAAATCGCATAACTTGACCAAAGACAAATTCACAAAGTTTCTCAGGGAAATGTTTCCATTTGCGAATCTGTTTAATCAAATTAGGTTCTTATATATAAGACTGGATATTTTTTGTTCTAAAATTAGAAAACTTGTAAAGAACACCAAAAGAGGAGACAGCTAGCATTGACAATGCTGTAACTTGCATTCCAGTGCAAGCAAGACCAAAGGACAACACTGTTTCCCAAAAAGACCGACAGACTCAAATGACACACTAAGTCTCTAACAAACAAAAAAGAAAATAATGACAGCAAGAACCAGAGTAAAGAAAAAAAAATCTCAATGCAGGCAGATAAAATAAGTGAGGGTGTGTAGTCTCTAGTCTCTGCCATTGGCTCTGTTGGCTAAGAAGCACCTTGGGCAAGTCTCAGAAAAAGTAAAGAACTGCCTTGGAGGGACAGCAGCTAACGACATGACAAGTTGCACCCAGGTGAAATCTTGACAGTATGGAAGGAAAGCAAAGAAACTTTGGAAGATCTCACTTCCATCTGAGACAAAAGGTAAGATAGATGGATGTGATAAAGAAGGGGAAATAGAAAAATAAGTCAATAACAATGAAGTGGCAGAAAATTCTCCTTCTCCCTGTGTAAAGCTTCCCCCTTGAAAAGCTAAAGACTTGAAGCAGATTGTGTCAATACAATCAGCATGAAATGTACTGAGGGATAGTAATGTTACCAGCCATATATGTAACTTAGAAATGACTGATAGCGGGGTATAAGTAGTTTAAGACAATTTAGACAAATATGACATTAGAATAATAAATGACTACATTATGAACAACTACAGTAAAGAACACTGGAAAAGTTGTTTACAGAAAAATGACATACAAATAATCTCATGGCAAAGTAGACAGTGAAGTGTGAATTCAGTGCTCTGAATAACCAAAGTGAAGATGAGATCGCATACAAATAGTTGAGAAAAAATGACTGAAAAGCACTAGCAGGAGGTGGAATCCACAGCTACTAGGTAAAAGAGGTTAGCAACTACCATCCTTAATTCAGACTACTGCAAAAAAACATTGGAAAAGCTTGCACTCAGATGCATGGCTGAGGGAAGGACCGTACTTACTGAAAAGAAAATGGGAAAGGAAGAATTTGGTTCTACAAGCTTAAGACATACAAGTTGCTTGCCTACAAGGTGGAAGTTTCTTGCTGGAAGCTTTATAGCAAATGTGGTTTAGTGGGTTGAAGCTAATGGTATGTTTTCCCAAGTACAGAAAGGCTGCTGAAATGTGCTGAAAATGTGCTGAAAAAGCAAAAGCCCTTCTGACAGAATACAAAGACATCCTTATAATTCCAGAAGAAATGTTAGATACATGATCTGAAATTGTATCTCACTACTGGATTTCATCAGTGGCAAAGTGGTTGAAAGTACTGTCTTTGTAAGGGGAATATACAGAAAGTAGGTTGGAGAAGTATGTATTGTACTTGGAATACAATGATAAAGTAACAGGTAAGGCACCAGTACATAAGCCCCGAGACTTTCCAAAGTCAGTACCTTCCATTCTTTTTAATATCCTCATTTCTACTGTTTACCATGCTGGCCCATATAAGGAGAAGACATTTAATGATGAAGGACAGGAAGCCCATGTCACATCTGGCTTTTTACAGATAATTTGAAATGATATGCAGATTGATACCAAAATGAATTCACTGGTGACAGCTGCAGACACAGTCTCAAAGGATACAGAAATGGCAGTATGGCTAAACAAATGTGCATAACCAAAGAGTCTAAAAATATCCATACCACAGCACAGAAGAGACTGCACCAGCTCGGCTCCCCCCACCTTATACTGTCTTCAGCTCTGTCCTGGCATGTTTTCCACTTCACACATTCTTTCACACAACACACACTGAGCTGTGTGCCATGAGAACAGCCCTCTGGAGGGCTGCAACACAGCTCTCGCATTATTTACCTATGCATTTACTTCAGTCATTTTCGACTGAAAAGAAGTACAAAATAATGCCTGTATCTTGATGTCATGGACACGTGGGTCGGTCAGGTAACTTTATCAGCAGTCTGCCAGTTGGATCCTTCTGAATATGTCACTCTGAAATGGGAGCAAATCTGATAGAGGTTATCTAAGGGACTTGGAAAGGAAGCCCAGGTTGTGTACTGACAAGAGAGAAATAGCCAAAAACAATTGCAGACACCTTCAAAAATGAGATGTGCGTAATGACAGGTTGCCTGGTCACGTTCCTTTGCAACCTGCTCTAGGTGGACCTGCTCTGGCAGGGGGGGTTGGACTAGATGATCTCCAGAGGTCCCTTCTAACCCCACATCATTCTGTGATTCTGTGATTCTGTGACAGCTGACTACATATACAAGAAAGAAAACAGACTGGCTAAGGTTTTGATCAAATAACAAACTAACTGGGCAATATCTTGCTAATGGGGGTAGGACATTAACAGTGCTACAAAATGCACACAGAGATGGAAGGAACAACCTGCAAAGTGTTTGAGAAATTCTAGCGAAGAAACATACTTTTATTTGCTTTATGGCAAATTAAACCTTCTGAAAGAAAAACTCACAGAAGAAAGTTTAAACAGTTCAGACACAGACTATTTGTACCAGCCACATCCAAGTAGAGAGATAGGATAGGGAAAGCTGTTCTGGAAGGCTGGATGGGTGGCCCAGGCCCAGGTCCAGGGTCTGGCAGGTGCAGTCCAAGCAGATCTGCTGGGGAAGAGTAGAAAGTAATGGGGGGACAAAGTTGTCAGTACTGTGCTTTGCTAGCATTAGGGATTAAAAATAGAAACGTATTATTGTCACATCAGCAAAGTAACAGATGATCAGACTGCAAAATGTTATGGGCAAAAATAGTGCTCATACAGTACACGCTACAAGACTAAAAAGAGAGAGCGAGCTTTTCTGAGGACACTTTCTTGGCAACTGATTGGCATGTTAAATTGCAAATTAAAAAAAAACAAAAAAGAAGACCCTTTAACAGCAGGAGGTGGGAAGAATTTGGGTTATGAATAAGATGAAAGCATTGCCAAGTATCTTCTTTCCTTTGTGATCTCGCAAGTGAGGTGTTAGGACAAAAACTACCTGAAACAGAATTTGGTTTTATTATAAAATAAGGAGTCCATCAGGCGGCAGCTGCTATGAAGAATGCTGAAACACTGAGGTGAGATAAAACATTTAAAATTTAATGATGCGGCAGACCAACTTCATGCCGCTTCAGCAGCCATTTTCCTCCTTGAGGTCTTGGTGGCGGAGGGAAAATAACACTAACAGAAATATTTGCTGCTTTGAATAGCTCAACATTATCAGATTCTCTGAATTAACCTTTTATGCCTTTCTTCATTTTACAGTTCAAGATTTTCTCCTTCAGAGCTGGGAAAAGGCGGCCCCTGGGGCACTGTGAAGGTGGCCAGGCCGCACGCAGCCGCTCCCCTCCGGCCCTGGGCGGGAGAGCTGGAGAAGCGCCGGAGGAGGAAGAAAGCACCCGCGGCCCCCACAGACACCTCAAACCCCCAGCCCTCCCCCAGGGACGTGCATTTGAGCTCGGCGGAGGCCGCGGCCCAGGAGCCGCCATAGCTGGCTGGGTGGAAGCCGCCGCCTGAGGGCCCGGCCGCGGGCGGGGCGGCGGGAGGCCGCGCCCGCA
>KZ506090.1:336359-399497 GCA_002844005.1 Limosa lapponica baueri | reverse complement strand
TTTTTTTTTTTCATTGGTTGGACTAGATGATCTTAAAAGGTCCCTTCCAACCTCTGTGATTCTGATTCTGATTATTTGCAGCTGCCTGGACAGAAAGAGATAAAAGTGACAGGACAATCTTTTGTAAACACTCTAAATGATGCAAAACACCAAAACACTTCCAAGTGCTCTTTCAGAGTGAACAGATTTTTCTAGGCTCAAAGGAAAACAGGGATGTTCAAGAGTAAAAACTAACCAGAACCTTTCTTTGGTTATGACCCTGTAGTCCCTTTGATAAGGCCATACATATATTCAGAAAAAGTTACATTAGGTCATTCTGCTCACCACTGACCATGCTTCCTAAAGGGTCTTGCAAGCACTTGAACCAGCTAAGCCTGAAGAGAACAGCAGGAAATATGTTAGATATAGTAAATCCAAACACAGGACCACTGAAAACGAGAGATACCATCAGAGCAAGAGGTTCAAGGCATCAAGTAACTCTTCTTGATTATTCTAAATATATAACAGCCTTGTACTTGGTTTCTTTTGCCCAGTTCTTAACATACCATTTTCTATATGATATTACAAAAAACATTTTGAATAGTGTGTGTCAAATTGGTACTTTTTGGATAGATTGTTCTCAGTCATATCATCGGGGAACGTAACATGTCAGGATCTGATAAAGGTCAATTAATGCTTAGATGCTTTTCTGCATCACAGACTAAATGGGTAAGGAAATACTGTATCACCCTCAAGTAGGTGTCATTAACAATACGGTTAAAAGAATTGTACATAAAATCTCCTTTGTCTGGCCCTTTTCACCTGGAGTCTTTGAAGAACTGTCTTTAATGATGGCAGGTACCTTGACTTTTTTATGATTACTTTGGATAAATAGCAGGCTTCAGTATACACTGTTGTTGACTCTGCTTTCAGTGAGCTTTAAGTATTTTTAAAATAGAAAACAAAGAAAAGTCAATCACTGGAAATAAATCTAACCATTAACTCTTCCAAAGAAATACATGCACGTAGATGTTTACTTAGTGTAGAATGCTGTCACTGAACAAACCCCCAGTTGATTTACACACTAGCAAAACTGTTCATTTTCCTCAGGAAATGGTGGAAAAGGTGAAAAGGAAGACCTTGTCCAAACACAAACCCACTTGCAATGAAGTGTGAATTCCAAGAGATTAAAGGAGAAGTTTCAAACAAATTCAAACAGCAGTACCTAGATTTTATTGTTGGATCTAAAATGTGCTTCTATAGACTTAGCAATCTGACTGGATCTGTGTTTTCAAAAAGCAAAACAGCTATTCCACCACACTAATGTGAGAGCATTTCTGCACTAATGATTTTGACAGAAGGCTTATAAGCCAAATGCAAAGTTCTTGTCACAAATATATTCATTTACATATCCTACTCTATTTTATGCTTCACATATAAGAATAAGACACATGAAAATCTCTAAATGCAATGGCTTACTGGGGAGGAAAAACCACAATGGAACACATTCAGCACTGCAGTGAAATCTTATGTACTCTTCCACTTAAAGAAGATGGAAAGAATTATTTATAGCGTTGCAAAGATCATCAGGGTTGCCTTGAAATATCACGTATGTTTTGACCACATTTCCGTCTTCACAAGATGCTACTGGAAGATCATTTAATACACTGTTACACTTAGTAGTGGTCATTTAAAACAAATTTCCTGAAGTTTTGAAATTTTTGCCAATGCAAATATCTAGCAAGCCCACTTAGGAAAGTATCTCATGTTCCAATAAATGAATAACTTTTATAAATATGATAAATAAATAGGCCTTTGCAACATGTGATATTCTTCCACTAAATATGTTTGCTTAGTTTGAATGAAGAGAAAAAAAAGTAAAGGAAACTAAGTTTCAGGAAAAAAATCCACAAACTGAAGCAGTACAATTTAAATTATTTTCAATATGCCACAATTTTCTGAATTAATTTTATCATGTAGATAAGGAAAATAAGGAGAATGTTAGGAAAAGGGTCCCTTCCAACCTAAGTGATTCTGTGATTCTGTGATTCTGTGATTCTGTGAAAAGGACAGGCGGAAGGAAGTAGGTAACCATCAGTATCTTGCTCCTATTTTAGAAAAGTTGCTGTAATTCTCAAGCATGCCATCCCATTTCCTCAAAAGCTTCTTTCTTAACTCTTCACTTAAGAAGAAATTGTTAATCAGAAAAATTAGATATTGGTTACAGGTTCATAAGACTATGTTATCTTAAATCACATTTTGAGACTACAGTTTGTCTGTAGGCCCTTTTGACAGGTGATGGATTTTGGAAAGTAATTGGGGATTTAGGGAGTCTGAGGGAGACTTCAAGTGTCTTCAAGTGTGAGGAGCAAGAAGATACATGCAAGAAACTAGGAGGTGGAGAATTAAGAGGAAAAAGGAAAAAAGGAAACTACTGAATATTTTCTATGAAGTCACATGGAGCAGATGGCAATGAAAAAAATTACTTTAGTGTACTTTTGTGAGTTTTGAAACTAAGTCCGACTGAAAGCCTATATGAGCCCGGATGAAGTTTCACCAAAACAAAATTCTGAAATAAGTAAAAAATTCTGTATAAATCTGTATAAATAAGTAAAAAATTATAACGCTATATTTCAGTGGGAGTCACTTAGGATATACATTGGTATGTTTTGAAAAGTCTGTGTGTGGATTGTAAGAGGGAGAAAAAGGGGGGAAATGCAAGGTGCTTGCAAGAGTGGACAGACCTACTTACTATCCATGCTGTACATTCATGAGGAACACAACCAGTAAGTGGGAAGGATGCTCTACCAGTTAGAAATCTGGGGATGTTAAGCAAACAGAAACCAGCAGAGAGATTTTCACGTACTAGCTTAACAGTCAAAATTAGTTGGAGGGAGGGAAGGAAGAAGAAAAGGAAAACTATTAGTTTAAAATATACTGGGGAGGGGAAGAAGATATTGGTGTTTGAAATTAAGGGGGATTTTTTATTCTTTTAACTCCTTTGCACTAGTGTCAGAAAGTGTCAATATTAATATCAATATTTGCTCTTAAAGCCTATTGTTTAGCAGTTTGATGGGGTTTTTGTTCATAAATTAGCCTATAGCCTGGCCATATGTAGGTAGCATTAAAACAGTGGAGGGACATTGTCTTTGGCAGATTTTGCATGAACTAGAGAAGATTTTTAATATTTTCTCAACTTTGAAATGCATCTAGTGGTGAATGTGACTGTCACTTCTTTTTGCTCTGGGTTTGTTTGGTTGACTGTTTTTTTAGTTTTTTTTTTTTAATAATAGTAATTCAACACAGTTTAGGCTTGATTTATCTTTGTACTGTACTAATGAACTCCTTAAAAATATTAAATATATCACTAAATCCTTTCATTAGATAGGGGTTATGTGCATTGTATTTTTTTTTTTTAACTATACGTTTGTTTTATTCCAAATGTGGAGTGGAAATTTGTATGCTTTCCCAGATATTTGTGATTTAGCCTTGAATTTGTACAATATTTCACGCTATTCCATCTCAGATTTGGCAAGTTTTTCTTATGGTGACCAGGACTGGTCTAAACTGGACAGTACAGCCCCTGTTCTATAGCAGGAATAGCATTAGCTAGCTTGTTTAACTGTAGATGTTGAACCATCAAGATGCTGTTTCCAGATATGTGATGTAGTCTTAGAATGAGCTGACTGTTCCCTGCCTGTACTCATTCATGTAAGTTTTGTTGATGACTTTTCGTGTCCATTCTGGGCTTAGATTTGTCTCATAGATTACCAAGCATTTAAGAGAGGGGAACTATATTTTTCATTATGCTTAATATTTCCTATTACTCACAGCTTTGTGTTTCTGAATTTGCTGTTTATCCAGGCATTTTAGCATCTGGTGTCTGAAAGACACCTGTAGGTATAAATGACATGTACATCAGGATAACTCAAAGCTGTGGTCAGGCATCTCAGTTAGAAATGAGATTATTCCTTTAGCAGCTGTTTAGGTTTGGCTAAGATGTTGTTATAGTTAAGCTAAGGGATGGTCACCAATTTTTCTGAAATTAGCTTCTAGTATTTCTAGAGGTGGCATCTCTGTTTTAACTACCTTCACAATCTTCCAGAAAGGACATCCCTGATTGATAGAAAAAAAACCAATTTGTTAATTATTCTTTCTTTGTGTTATTGGCACCATAAAGCGTTTCACAAACTCTTCAGTTTGGCATTCATCTACTTGAAATAAACATTTTAAAATTACTTCCTTAGTTTTAATACAAAAGAGTGAATAGTAAGGCATACCTGCTAGTGTAATTTATGGTTCCATTTTCTAAGTGACTCATGTTAAATAATTCACCTTATAATGCTAAAGCTAATGCATCTAGCAAGATTTTCTTGCTTTGGAGTTTAATAAGATTTGAAGTGCTCTGTCCCTTAAGGCAATGGTTACAATTACAGTGAAGCAAAAAAAAAAAAGAATTTATTACAAGCTGGGGAAAACATCTTCCAGATGCTGAAATGTTAAGTTTAGCTGCTTTTAGGATAAAATTTTCAGATACTTAGTGCAAGATGCTGAAAGAGACATGTATGCTAGACATGACAGCTCATTCAGTGTCAGCTCAGGGATCCTCAGTTTTGTGTTGCTTTGTATGTTATGTGCATGACTCTCTGCCATCAGTATTGAACTTCTTTCTTTTTGGGGGCGTTGCCTAGATTTTTTACATGGTATTCTTTCATACAAAGCTAGTTTCTAACCATTCTTCCTGTAAGTGGAATGTTCTAGAAAGAAGATTGTCTCCTTTGTGGAATTCATTTAAAAAAACCAACACTTCTTTTTATCCTGTAAGTAAACTCTAGTTTTTAAAAAATGCTGTTGTTCCCATAACTTTCATGTCAGTGATGATCCAAAAGGTGGATCTAATTTTGAAACTTGCTTCTTATTGTGGGTTTGGTTTTTGTAGTTTTGGGGTTTTTGTTTTGTTTTGTTTTGTTTTAATCCAGATTTTTTCTAGTCAGAGCTGTTATGCTTTAGGCCAAGTGAAATAGATGGATTCTATTTCCTTTCCTGTTCTTATTTATAACAACTCTCGTGAGAAATGAACATGCTATGCCATTTTGTTCTCATTATAGTCTTAACATTGTATTAAAGTAATGACTGTTATGCTTTTTTGTGTGTCCTTTCAAGCTTTGTAGCAAAACTGATATAGAACTAACATTCCTTATCTGACTCTTGTTTCAAAGGACTCAGCTCACATACAGATGAGCTTTGCATCAGGTTATATTTGGTTTGCTAGTCATGTCATTTCAACTACAGATTATTTTTTCAATCTTCAGATGCAGGATCTTGGATGTCAGATAAAGCAGACCCTTTGCAATACAGATATATACACTGTATACCATCTGCCATTAAATGTTTTTAGCTTTCTATTTGCATATGGAGAACTGGATACAGTCAATAATTAGTGATCATGCAATACCCTTACAATGCTGCAATGATGCAAAGCATCCAAAGATGCAACTATGCATTGAGGTAGGCAGGTAGCTGGACGCTTCCACCTTTAAGAGATCATTCTTAAACCATCTCTCCAAAGAACATTTTGTCAAAGAAAAAAATAGTAAAAGCTGGGACTCTAGGAGCTCTGCTCAAATCCAAGCTCACTGACTTTAGATAGTGAACCCAGAGTCAAGTAAGTGGCTAAAGAGGGAGAATAAAGGAACAGACTCATTTAGCAGCCATTTTTATAATGCAAGTAGATAGCCAAAATCAAGTAAGTCATACCAGAAGAACCTGACACTCTAATTCTAAATTTTCTGGATGACTTTTAAATACATTTTTATGTATTGCAGAACCACAGACTGGTTGAAGTCAGAAGAGACCCCTGGAGATCATCGTGTGGTACCACCTGATCAAGCAGGGCTACCTATGGTCACCATGTAGGTGGAGATCCTATTAAAGGAATGAAATTATTAAATCCTGAAACATAATTTACTATGCAGAGTATGTAACTAAAAATAAAGTAAATGTAGTTTCTTGAAGCTTAAGAAAATGTTAATTTTATGTTAATAGGGAGTTTTATTCCATCTAATAGTTAACTGAACTTGTTTTGTGGTATCATTGGAAACAATATTTTGTTAAAAAGTCATACAATGAGTCAGGTACAGAACTCGGTGTTTTTCTGTTCAACGAAGAGAGCTTGGAATTTGTAGCCTTTTGGCAAAACATTTAAATAGGTAAAGACAAATCTGTCATATAACTCTAGATAATATATGTTAACTGAAGTTAATGTACAGTCATAGTCATGGTAAGTAATGGGAATTGTTTTCCCTAGAATAGATTATATGTTTTTTACATTATAGAAATGGAATGATTCTGGAATACTGAAACCATGTGTTTTGACATATAGCATATACAGCATAAAATTAAGATAAAACATGAAAATCAGTCATCACAGAGAAACCTGTATTTCAACTCCCATACATATTTTATTGAAAATGAGGATTCCAGAAGCCAGAGTTTGGCAACTGCCAGGTGGATTGGAGAAATGAAGATAGATCACAGTAAATTAACCGCATAGCATGGCTCTAATACAGTTTCAATTAGAGCATTATCTTCTGCACATGGGCTAACTAGACTGTTTTAGGTTGGCTTCCTCTGGAAGCTCTGCTTGTATTCCAGCCTCTTTTTTTTAAATCTTAAATTGTCATTAAATAAACTATCCCAAGCAAGAGCCAGTCTTTGACTAGACTGAGCCAGAGAAGCGTTGGCATCTAACAGCAATACTAAACATCAAACTCTCTTTGTTTCAAAGGGGAGATACCTGCTACTGGGGTGACCTTGCAGCAAATTGCTTCCAGCTCTGTGTTGGCTGGTGAAGATACAGAGAGAAAAACAGCAGACCTGGGACTCTTACTCTGGCTGCAGAGAGAAGAAAGAATGCTTGCAGCTCACTCTTCTGAAACTGTAAGGAAAGCATCTCTTTATCAAAATATTAAAAATGCACAGCATATAGGACGATTAGGGTCTCTCCCCTCACACTGAGAAGACATATTTTTAAGGTGGCAAATTCAGCTGGTGAAAAGAAAAATGTCAATTATCTTTGGAGTTGAATGCTGTATAGTATGGCCTTTATGCGTTTACAGGTTGTGTTTTCCTTATATTCTGTGACTCAAGCCATGGACAGGCTGAATGATATTCAGTCAGAAATTAATCTATATTTTCCTTTTTCTTTTACGCTCCTTAGCTCAATGTGTGGCCCTTAGCCATCTAAATGCCATTCAAACTATTTTCCAAAGAAAGAATTACTTACTTACGTGAGGGCTTTCTTCTGACATTTGCCTGTAGAGTATTTCTCCAAAATTCACTTGTCTTCGAAAATCCTGTTGAAGGCAAAGGAGTTTGCTATCACATTTTACAAATGGGAAGAGAAGAATAAGTGAGCTTGAAATCAAAAGAATCTACACTAGATTCACAAAACTTGCAACATGGAGAGTTTTTTTGCTTTTTGCTCGGCTGGATTTGGGTTGCTGTTTTTTTTTTTTTTTTTACAGTGCTTCTTATTGGACTGCACTTTGAAGCTTCAAGTACAGTTTTTGTTGACTTCGTCTGCCTCCATGGACCATCCTTCTCAAAAGAGATCTCAGCGTCTTGAATTTGTTACTGAGAAATGAGGAACTCACAAGTCAGAACTGAAACTTCTGAACTATCAATATTCAAGAAAATCCAGGCATCAGTTGTCCAAAGAAAGAAACAGATTCCCAAGTTCTTAATCTAGTTGTTTTCATCACAAAAAATCATATTTCCCATCATGAAATCCACCACTATAAGGAAAAGAAGTTGTTAAAAGAAGTTCTGTAAATGTTGTCTTGTTCTGTAAATGAAAGTCTTAAAGACTGCTCAAACAGTTATTACAAGGGAAGATGATGACTCCTTTTAATAAGATACTTGGCATGTTTCTGAAAAGAATTTAGGATGTGATTGCTAGTGGTATCAAAGAATTACATGATATTCCAATATATCCTCCCAGTTCTGTATTTCAACTTACTGCCAGTGTCATTTGTCCTAAGGAATAATAAATACAAATGGAACCATTTTGTGTTTTCTAAATCCATTAAAATCTATTGATAGTATCGTGTTTTTATTATTTATACCTCTACTTTAATTTGCTTTTATCTTTATGTATATATACAAGGTAGATAGAGTACATCTTCCTTAAATTCTGTTTCAAACTGATAGACTTTACAAGCGGTATTAAGAATACATGTGAAATGAACTGTGTCTAGAATATTTCTCTCTAATATGATCCTGAAAGAATGACTAAATACAGCTATTGATGTTCTCTTTTGATATCTGTGTTAAGAAACATCTTTCTGATATAAAAATGTTATATAAATAATCAATGCATTATATTTCCTTTGTGTTTAATTGCTTGCAAAACTTTGGCATTAATGAAGTATTAAAACAGTGAGGCTTCCCCTAAACTGCAAATGTTCAGTTCTTTGCAGCCACTGAAACAATATTCTTTGATCTGAAACTGTGTAATATGTTTATGTTTAGGAATCCTTCAACCTTTTGCCAGTATTTATCTATTACTTGAAAAAATTTCATCTGAAATGCATCATCTGCTTTTGGTCTTGATTTTCTTGTCATCGTCCCATGCAATGTCTGCAGCCTTTTGCATTTCGTACTTTAACAGTTCCCTGGAATATTTCCATGCCTTGAAGGGTCTGTCAAGAGATTTTATTGTGCCAAGATCATCTTCTGGACTGCATTTGCTTTTAAAATACCATGATAGTAAACAAAGGTGAATGTAGAATTTGTTACCTTGCAATATTCAGTCAATAGGATTAATAAAAAAAGCAGTTACAGTTTAAAGTCTGACCATGAGTAACAGGATGTGAATTAAAGCTCAGATAAACTGGGTAGTCATTTTTGGATGGTGAAATATCAAGAGTGGAGAGACTTAGTGCTCAGTCCTCTTTCATTAGTCATTAATGAATATCAGGTGCTAAAATTAAACCTGGAGCTCTAGGGAGTAAAGTTTTGGAAATGAAAAAGGTTTAGCAGGTTTTTTTCTTAGTTGTTCCTCTTGGTGCCTTGCCAGCGCTTCACTGATGGCATATCTTTCATGTCATGTGACCTTCATTATTCCAGTTTGAACAGTTATACCAAATATCAGTGTCAGTACCATTGTCTTTGACTTTTTCATACAAACAGAAATCAAAAGTACTTTTTAATGCAGACATTGATTTTTTTTTTCCTCATGATCTTTGTTATTTTGCTGGCAAGAAATAACAAGAAAAGGAACTTCAAAATGTCTACTTTGGCATCAAACATGAAAGTGCACATTATGCATCACACACACTATATACAGGTAAATAACTGCAGATTTTATTATTTCTAATATTGTTTTCATCTTTAATTTTTTGGAATATTCTTTATAGGATTAAAAACAACCAACCCCCCCCAATTCATTCCCTACTCTTCTTCCAAGTATATAATTCTCTCCTCCCTAAAGCATATAGTGGTTTCTGTATAAATAACTGAGCCTGCAGCAAATATACATGCCATGTAGGTTGCTAAATTTTACCTTATCTGATGTGAAAACTTGCAATTTGAAGATCTTGCAATTTGAAGTCTGACCCTTCACTAATTAAAAAGACTTTAAAGTAGAAGAAATTGTAGCAAACCCACTTTATTAATGCTTGTGACCTGGTGAGCAAAAAAATGTTTTGCTTTCCCTGTGATTTTATAAAAATTGTTAGAACACTGTAGTTTTAAGAGTTCAAAGACTTAAAAGGCTGAAAACTGAAAAGGAAGTGGTAATTGCCTAATGCTAAGTTATTTATTAAAAGCATATGAGAGTTTTTAAAGTGGCTTTGTGTAGAAAATAATGACCTACAGAACTGCTTATAGCATAAATTGCCAAAATTGTAATGTTCTAACACTAGGTTTACAACAGGTCCTCATTCTGAATAAGTAATGTGCTCTTTATCTTCCTTTCAGTATTTTTAAATTATGTGACACTATAATTTCTGATAATATACCTTGGTAACTCAACAAAGGCTGTGTGCCCCTGCAAGGACATGTCTTCCCACTCTGCAGAAGCAACTGAAGGGAGTTCTTCCTATGGGCAGTGGAAATTCTTCAGAAACTCAGCTGCTCTGTAAAAATTACAGGGTTTTTTTCCAAGTGAGGAGCATTAAGGAGTGGTCATTTTGTGTCATCTGTTTGGCTGATGTAAATCCTTTACATGTAAAGGAGTTATGACAATTTAAAGCAGAAAATGCCCATGTGTATCAATAACTTTTCTCACCTATCTCCCAAACTACCAGAAGATTTTTGAAAATCTTAAAATAACAATTCTCAGATATAGGTGAGATTCATGAAGTTTATGAACTAATTTATAAGCCTGGCTTTAAACACCATGGAAACTTCTGTGATGTACTGAATACCTTTTTTGAATACAATTCTGAAAATATTTATTATATATGTCTATTCCTCTATGACCAAAATTAAGCACATGAATGGATGTTTTGTTCAACATGACACGCTTAATGGAGTTTAATGGCCACACACATTTCACCCCTAAGTGATAGAAATTTAATTCTGACCATTGGCTTCAGTGAATCTCTCCATGTCCTATTGTTTGAGGATTTACAACTAATTTCATTCACCAGTTTATAATGTTTCTTGTTTAGCTTTGTACGTATTTTGTCCTATTTAGATTTTCATCTAACAAACAATACAAAACTGATTTGTCTTTTGTGTTATGTTGATTAAGTTACTGTGGAATATTTTTAATAAATATCTATTACAATCCAACAGTTTTTAGGATATATCACCAATTATACTCCTACTGAGTAACTACATATCAAGTACAATTCTACGGCTATTGAAATTAACTGCCAATGAATATGCACATGCAGAGCTCATTAGAAGCTTCAACGTGAGAATAACTAATCAACAGATTCCTTTTTGTGGAAATCAAAATTTTGCCAGAATATTTCAGGTTTCAAAGAAAGATTTTTGGGGGAAATTCTTCCCTAAACCAAAGATATTTTTCATTCAAACCAGGGCACTAGAGAGGAAAAACTCTGTGAGGGCGAATGAAGTAAAGACTAGGTCTCTCAGTGAGAATGCAAACCAGAATGTCACAAGAACCTAGTGCAAGAGAATGCAGACACCTGAATGTAAGTTTCTCACTTTTCCAGTGAACGCTCAGGGCGCTTTGACAGCCTCTCATGCTTTTCAAAGTCCTTTTTAGTTTAGTTGATGTAGTAGTAGTAGTACTTTTTACATTTCATTACTGTTTTAAGAACAGGGAAATGTGGGGGTTTTCATTTAGTTTTGGAAGAAATTAACCCGTTCATATTTTGTTGTCTGTGGTAATCTTTTCTTTTGTTTAAGTAGGGGCTAGTGTACTTGAGACAACAATTTTTAGTTTTAGTTCATGCCATGTCATTCTAAATATATAGTGGTCACAAATTTCTCTCCTTAGTATGTTACCACTCAAGATACATATGACAAGGTTGGTTGTATGCGCTAATGAAATATATTATTTTAGTGTCTTGTGACTGATAATTTCCTTAACCTTATTTTATTTTTGCTTTTTTTCCAACTATTCTGAAGGACACTGGATTGATGTCTGCCAAGTAAGATGCAGTGGCAATGTATATTTGCAGTTGTCAATAACTGGATTACTCAAACTGTAAATTCAAATAGGGCGGATTCAGTTTCAGAAGCTTTAATCTACTGTGTTTAAAGCACAAATTCTCCTCAGATGTCCTGTTTCTGGATACAGATCTTTGTTTTATGTTCATCATAACTTTTTTCCCAGTATTTTAACAAACTATGAGAAAATTATCTTTGAAATGAGAATCCATTGCCTTATATACACCTGTCAGCTATTGCAGGCTCCTTGATGACATGATGTGCTACAAAACCTGGCTTATACTAGAGACAAGTTTTCCTTCTTTTTGTTTTGTTTTATTATTTCTATAGCCTTTCACTAATTGTTACTTTCTGTATTTTTGTAGTCTCTTTACTTTTTCTTTTCATTGCCAAAGAAAATGAGTGGGGGAGTACTTGAGGGATATCAAGCTTTATTTGGACTTCATTTGACACAGCACTGTGACGCCAGTGCTGCATATGATTGTAAACCACTAGAAAATCTAATCTTGTTAAACTTCTAGTTTCAGTATCTGAATATAAGAAGTATCAAGTTACTTTAGCAGCACAAATGTCATTACTTGCAATCAGGTTTTATGTTTGCAGTGGAAAACTGCAGCTTGTATTAATAATGTGACACTGATTGTTATTGTTGATGGGTGAAAGCAAAGACAATCTGTGGACAGCTATCAGACATTAACTATTTTTGCCTGACAGGCTGAATTTTACGTCTTTTCTCCAGATCCATGAAATCTTTGCATTTGTAGCACAATTAAGTATCTTACTATGGATAGGCATTAGGAACACTTACTGTCCTTTCTTTTAACCTTGTATGTACCACTGGATATCTTTGCTTTATCCTTCAATTCTCTTTTGTCTGCCTTTATCTTCAATTCATACTGTGTAAATACACTTTTGTTAGCTTACCTTTTTTAAATTTGAGCTATTAGTTACTCCTCATTTTCCCTATCTTATTTTTGTCATCAGTCTTGCTTTTTCTTCTGTTTTCTTCTTTCAGTCTTGCATTGTGACACTGCTTTTTCCCAAAGATTGGCACTATATTTTTTTTTTTAAAATGCATTTCCTTTTTTTTTTTTTTTTTTTTTTTTTTTTTTTTTTTTTTTTTTTTTTTTTTTTTTTTTTGGGGGGGGGGGGTGATTATTATTTCTGTTTTAATTTCACCTGAATGACGTGTAAATATTTAGGTATACCCTTTCTACAACTGACATACTGTGTCCTATGTTATTTGATTACAGAACCTAATGCTCAGTGAATAGTCTCATAGGAGGCAATGGATTATTTATTACTTTTCTGTGTAAGTCAATGGCTGTTTTAACAGTAGCAGTAATTGTTATTAATCATAATTAAATAGTATTTATTTTACTTGCAGGAACAAGTTAATGGGGAACAAAATAATTTTTTCTTCACAGTGCAGATGACTTTGAAACAGACTTAATAAGTCAATATCATCTGAAAGTCAAATGTAACTCAAAAGACACTTCTGTTCTACATTCTGTGCAAACTGCAGATATTTGAAGAGAAATGGAAACATCTTCATAGTTTAGAATATTTTTAGCTCTAGCTTCTACATTGCTGTTGCCTCAGACACTCTTAAGGACATTAAGAATCATATGACTTTTGCTTTCTGTCTCTTCTTATTTAAATGTTCTGTCCCATAATTAAAACTGGATCAAAAGCCCAGGACTTTAAAAAAAAAGTCTGGTTGCAAAGTGCCTTACTTCGGCCATTAGCACACAGAGCTTACTGCTGGGAAAGACTGATGCTCAAAAGACAGAGCAAAATAGCACCTGCTTTCTCACGCTGGTTTATGTTTGCAGTCTTCATAAAAATGCAAGAGAGCATATGCAGAAACTGTGTGGAAGCACTATTCACATGGTAATTCCTTTGTATTTGAATAATTTCTTTTCAGGTGCCTGAATGAATGTCAGACTAGCAGAAGGATTTGAACATCCCCTCCCTTAAGTTAAGTGACATATTTAAAATCTGACTGATTTCTTAGATCAAAGACCACCACTTTGGGCACTCAAAAATGAAAGGTGGACTCACTGGTTGAAATCAAATCCAAGTTCATGTGAATAACTTATGTTCAGATACAGTAATCACAAATGGAACTTACCAAAACCGCAATTTTGCTGGATAAGAGGAAGTTGCATTGTGAAGTTTTCCTCATGTTATTTCCACTCATGGTTAGTGACAAAATACAGAACTGGACTGGCATTTGCTGAACCTCAGCCAGATGCAAAATACTATTTTTAAGTAGCATGATGTCATAGGCCACCAAAAGCATGCAAAAGAACGCCACATCAAAGCTAGCATTCATGATACGGGAGAAATAACTGTAATCAAACTTAGTAGCATGAGTTGAGACTGGTGGATCAGAACTGACACTGTACTTTTCTGAATTTTCCTGGTTGGTCCCATAGCATCTTAATCTTTGTTCAGATTAAGATATTTAACAGTTGCAAGGACTCTGTACCCAGTGCTTCTGCTGAATATTTGACGTGCTTGAAAATTATAGCAAGCAATTTTCGTGTGTGAGGATGGCCACTGTCATTTTGACAGGTTTCTTCAGGTTGACCAGTGCTGACTGACAAATAATACTTTGAATGGAATGAAGTAACTGGTGAAAATCTGTAGCTTCTCATATGCTCGAAGTTAATATGGCTCAGCATGGCCTTTTGTGTCAGTTTTGATTCTGATTTGTAGGTGTGCTGATGTATAGCCTAAAATCCGTTTGCAACATAAATTAAGCTAAGTGATTGCACCAATACAAAGTAAGGATGTACAATGTAGCCACTGATCATTAGGCTGTGAGCCACCTGAGTCTAAGCCTTCATCCTTCTTTTTTATCTGGCAAGTAGCTTCTATTCCAACATTTCAGTCCAGATTTAATATGGGATATAATTTAAGGTAGAAGTAAGGTGCATTTCATTTCACAGCATGTCATCTGTACATGTGCCTGCTTCCATTGTTTATTTTGTATTCATTAAAGTTGTGCTGACCCAAACAACAGAAAGCATAATTAATCAGAATGTCTTACTTGCCTCATTTCAAATCAAAAGCTAACTTAATTAACATGGTTTCCCACACAAACAGTGAATCTGTCCATATCCATTAAAAGCTTGGCCAAGATTTCTAACAAACCATGCCTCAGTATAGTCATAGTTTTGCAAACTTTTTGGCATCTGTGGTTAAGTGTCATGTTGGCAGTGAAACAAATAAGCTAGGCTCAGCTTTGCATCTTTTCAGTTTTGCTTATGGAAAGATTTTGTTTTCTAATTGTTGACATTCATTACCCTGAGAAGTTGTATTATTTTTTCTAGAACTGAGAATCATATTAATCTGCATAGAACTAAAACATGTTGAATTTGGCACATGTTCCTGAAAGGAATGGATCCATTTTCCTTGCAGTATAGCATCAAGCTATCCTCAATATAAAGGAAAAGAAAAAGAACTGTCACTAATTTTTGATTGTGTGGTTTGCTCTGAGTTTTGCTTTTTGCTTACTTTAATTAAAAATACAACTTTCAAAACAACTCAAAAGTAAAACAGAAAGCTTAGTCAAGTGAATCTGGGAACTTGTATACCATAGAATAGCTTTCGATAGCTCACTTATAAACAAAGACCTAAAGAAAACATGTAAAGATGCATGTGGGAAAACTTTTGCTGAAGGTGCTGAATGCACCTGACACAGGTTGCGATTGGGTCCTAAGTGTGAGAAAACTTATAAAAATCAACTCCTGTACCAGCTGGAGAGTTCAGTGTATTAAAATGTTAACAACTGTCCGTTGCTGCCTACTGGAAGAGAGGGGCACATAGACCTCTCTCTCTCATAGGTTGAGGAGCATGCAGAGTGGGAACGATCCTGTTCTCACCCACCAAACTGCATGGATGATTCATTACTGATGTTGATAGTAATGTCATTATTTACATTATTTAATTATTACTTAATAATAAGTAACAATAAAGCAGATGATGTTATCTATTCCTTTATTTTCTTCCTAGTAGAGGTGAAATCGGCAAATCTTCCCAGCACAAAGATATAGGAGGCAGTGTCATCTAGAAGTGGGGAACTCTGTGTGTGTAAGAGGAAACAGCTCTTCTCTGCTGTCTCAGGAGCAAGATGCGAGGAAAGATAATAGCCTACCGCATTTCATAATTGTGTACTAAAAATGCATTCCTGAAACATATTTTTTCCTTACTGAACTTGTGAGTCAGTACAGCTCAAGTTTTACAGTAATGTAGACACCATTTAGCAGAAGTTCAACATGCATTTAAAGACACAGGAAAGAAAACAACCAAACCTCCCCCTTTCTCCTGGTCACTTCAGTTAATCATCTCAACTTTAAGGAAATCAAAGACTCTAAGTGATGCAGATAAATTTGTCTGGATTGTATGCAGGACAAATTGTGAGGAAAAGACTGTTTTTTTTCTAGTGAAGACTATGACATTTAAACAACATTTTAACGATCTGGTCTGATACTGGAGTAGTAAAAAAACTCTACTGAATTTTTACATCCTTTAGTGCTTTTTTTCTTCGCCTTGGAAGGCGGATTTATTTAGGTTAAATCTGAGATTTTTTTGATTTATGTGTGTCTGTATGTTTGGAATGTTTGTCAAACAATCCTTTAGTTATGGGATAATCACGTTATTCCTTTTGTAATTAGATCTTCCACATTGTAAGGGGCTTGTTGGATACAGAATCAGTCAGTAAGCACATTAGTAGCCAAGATGAATTATAAATGAGGATATGGGTTTGTGACTGTTGAGGTATTGTGCTGGGGAGCTGTTCTGGCTCTGTTTGTATATATGAAGGAAGTGGATTAAATGCAAATAGCACAGCCAGTGCTTTACTTGTAGGTTAGGGTTTTATGTTTTTCATTTCAGTTGTTCTCAAAATCCGGTTGACTTATATTTATCAGGTCTGGCTAGAAAAAGAACTCACTCTTGTCCTAATGCTGATTGAATAGATTTCCTGAACTATGGTCTGAGGAAAAACACATTAGCTGTAATAAATAGGTCTTATGAAAGTTTTAAATCCCACCATAGCTAATCAGTTCGAACAAGACATTTAAGTTGTAAATAGCTTTTAAAAGTAAACAGAGCTCTACGCTAAGTGACAGCTACTATTACATTTTCTGCTTCTGAGTGTGAGAAAATTAATGTACCAAGAAAGTGCCTACTATTTAAAGGCATCTTGCTCCAGACATTTTTAACTGAAATTTGCAGTGGGTAGACCACTGAAGTGTCTCGTCATTAAATTATGCACTGTACATTAGAAACAGATGTACCACTGGAAACCTTGCATGACAGTACAGTCTTCAAGATTTGCCAATCAGGGTGCTGGTAGAACAGAAAACAGAACATGAGTTACAGATTAGCTGGTCTACTTAAGAAAAAAAGGCAGAAAGAGAGCAATGGTTTTCTGTTCTGCTATACACCACAACTTTTGAGAATTAACTAATGGATACATTTTTCTTTTTTTTTAACCTGCAAAGCAAGGACCTTTATTTGATGGGATGGACTGAAGCATTCTTAAGGTGTTTCTCAATTGCTAGATTATATAATACTACAAAATCATAAAACGACTTTTTTTTTTTTAAGATTGAATCTTAAGAATGCACTGATCTGAATTGGGAGAAAAAAGCAGAGGAAGAAATATAACAGGTAATAGAGTAATGTTGGAACATTAGATACAAATTTGCATAACTGGTTTTGTGAGGAGTGATTCAACTTCTGCTATTCTTTAAGATCACAGTACTGTAAAATACTGTATGTATTTTACATCCTTAATTTGTGGACTTTTTGTTTGATTTTATTTAGATAATAAGATATAATTTTGTAATGCCATGGCTTTTTTATTTTCTCTCTGAGAATCTTTCATATCTCTAAACCTCAGAATATTTCAGAAGTATAAATTTCTATTTTAAGCAAACTACCTTGTGCAACCTTAAACTTCCTGTTACTTCTTTATGAGAGGTGAGGCTAAAACGCACAACTTCTCTTGTGTAAACAGAGAAGCCACTGGTTGTTTTTAAAGGAGGATTAAAAGGGTAATAAGAAACCTAGTGTAGCTGTGCCTTAGATGCCTCATCCAACAGCTGTCAGAGTTCTCTATGTTCATTAGGTTTAGGAAGATCGATTATAAATAGGCTTTATGCAGGAATGGAGTTTCTCTCATATTTCTGTTTCAGCTTTTGAATATTTGTACTGACACATATTATGATCATTTCTGCTCTTCAAAAGCTCTAATGTCATGGTTTTCAGCCAAGGGGAAGAGTAAATATTTCCTGAAGGGATGTTGTTGGCACTCCTCAGCTATGAATATTCTCTGGAGACTTGGTCAATTCTGTCAATAAAAATTGACTTTCTTAGTGAAGATGGGTGAAACTTCCATCTAAAATTTGTGGATTTAAGAAATATGAATTTTTTTGCCCCATATACAATCATTTAATCTCTGGGCTGTTTCCCTTCCTATGCTTCATCCTGGTGTCAAGTCAATTTTAAGAACTTTCACCAAGAGATATAGTTAGGTGGAAATAAAGCTAATGGCAAAATCTATCTTTTGAAGAGGAGATTAGTTATGTATCTCCAACACCAGCAATTCAGACAGAAAAATTAGACATCAGGAGGGAATTCTTTACTCTGAGGGTGATGAGATATTGTAACAGGCTGCCCAGAGAAGTTTTGGATGCCCCATCCCTGGAAGTGTTCAAAGCCAGGTTGGGTGAGACTTTGAGCAACCTGGTCTAGTGGGAAGCGTCCATGCCCAGGGCAGGGACGTTGGAACTACATGATCTTTAAGAACCCTTCCAACTCTAACCATTCTATGATTCTATAAAAATTGAAGGAAATAGAGAAAATGGGAACCAAAAGCACAAAAAATACCTTCTCTTACAAAAATATGATTAGATACATGGTTTGGATGCAGGTTAATAAAAGTAAGACAAGAATTTAAATTTCAGAATCTTTGAAAAAATATGTTTATACCATTGATCCATGAGAATAAGACCAGATTTGCTACTGACAGCTGCTGAGAATAGCATTCTCTGGAACAGTTCATTGCAGGGAAATGCTACTTAGTTCACATACTTTAAAGCAAAATAAGGATCAAAGAACGTTATTAATTTACTAATGACATGATGGACCAGCAATTAGCGGAGTGTACATTCAGGATCAATACGAATAATATAACAGATCAATGACAACATTAGACACTTAGAAAATCTGAATAACACCAACAAATTTCTAAACTCTTCAAAAAAACAATACTAAGAAGTTCTCATCATATACATATGCACGGACACAACTACATGCATATCCCCCCTCTTTCCCAGGCTTTGGAGATCACAGGCACACCATGCACCTGAGTGTGTAGGTTCCCCCACCTACACACCTTTCCTAGGGAAGACATGGGTGCTCTAGCACTGTTTACACTTGAGCAACACTCTACACCCCACTGACCCACATGCCAGCGAGAAAGTCCTCCATGAGGTCTCACATGCATACCCCACACTATCAGCCACCAGTTGGATGCAGGCTGCTCCCAATGTCCCATGTGAATGCTGGACAGAGGTCATGTTACCATGGGGTGACATCTAGCAGTGCCAAGCCATGTCTAACCATTGCTCGTTCCAGTGCAATGCCTCTCACCGTTACACTTTCATACTTATCTTTTCAGGCTAACTGGTCCATCCTCAGTTCATTGGATTCACTCTGTTTCAAGTTCCTTGATTACAGTTTAATCTGGCTGATGGTCACCATCCTCTTTGTAATGCTCATTTTTGGACAAAATGACCTCCAGAAAATTTTGTGTGTTTATTCCAGGCACACTGTGTAGACTCATATCCTACCAAGAGCTGTTTTCCAGATCACTTGCCAAGGATAGTCCCTGAAGGTACCTCCCCCAAGCATTCTGGTTGCTTCATTTTCACTCTAAGAACCTCATACAGAAGCTTTGAAAAGAGAATGAGGAGAATATTTAGTGCCTACTAACAGTAAGGAAGATTATGATCAGTTTCTCATCTATATAAACATTTTTAAACCATTGTAATTATACTAAAAATTCTTTAAAGTAAAGAACATTAAACCTTAAGGTTTTTTCAAGACATCTTTAGTCCTGCAGCATGCTGTATGTTGGCTTCATCGCAAATTTAACTAATTTAAAAAGCATGAAAAATACTTGAGAATTCATAGATCTAATGGTATCCATTAAAAGTGACTGAAAATAAATGCAAGGCTCCATTGATACATTGTCTCCACAATCACAGTCGTCAAATCTTACAGAAAACCACCAACACTTGCTTTTGTAATTCCTGTTTTCAAGAGCTGAAGTGTGATATTCAGCTAGCAGAAGTGAGGAGACAGAGGAAGATTTCGGGCTCTCACACTCTATAAAATTGACCTAGCACTGAATTAGGGTAAAATCCCTATCATGCCTGAGGAATAACAGGATAGTTGTGAGTGGCTAAGAGCTGTTGTTGTTGTGTCTATTGGACGTGTTAGTTCCCATTCCACACAGCATTGTAAATTCTGCCTTTAGTTCTAACTGAATCCTCTAATTTTAACATGAGGACAACACAGGTAGTTATTTATGTACAGATATTATACTTCTTTTCTCATGTTTACTTTCCCTGAGATTTTAACAGTAACAGCTGGTTTTCCTAACGTTTTCCTAAACAATGATCCTATTGTATTTATTTTATAAAATTCTTATATCAGAAATTAGCAATTTTAAGAGGAAAAATGTGAAACAAACAATGAGACATACTGCTTACTAGCAGCAGATTTTGTTTTAGCAAAGCCTAGTACAAGCCAGTGAATATCTCCAAGTTTCTGGTTTTTGTTTTATTGGTAGGTTTTTTTTTTTTAACCTATGCTATGACTTGTTTCTTAATAGACCGTTGTTTGGACTCAAGTTTTGTTTATTCTGGCAGGTCTAGTGATGTCTGATTTGAAATAAAGTCAATGTTTGATACAATTATTGTCAGCCTGTGATTAGCTGCATCCTTCTAGGAAACCGCCCACAATAAACAATCCAATATTTTGTGGTCTCAGCATGGAAAAATGCTCAATACCGTGAAACCTGTATCATTATAATTGGACTTTAGGTAACAATCTACTGATTATTTTTCTTTACATAATTATGTAATTGTTGCTGGTTCTTACTAAATAGATGCATTTCCTTAACATAAGATTTATGCTAGTGGTTTAGCAAGAAGTCAAAGTCTATTTTTAGGAGACAAATCAGGTGTGGGCTTGGCCATAGTGTGACCCACGAGGGGTGTCTGCTGTCTGGCTGTGTTGGTTCAGCTGCTCACGAGCTAATTTTTCCTTTTGATGAAAGATTAAAGAGGGACCTTATCCCTCTGTGGATAAGTTTTTAATCAAAGTTTGGATGAAAAACACACTATCTAAAGAGGAGTAGGGAAGAAAATGCCAAATTCATTGTCTTGGTTCCAGCCGGGATAGAGTTAATTTTCTTGCAGTAGCTGGTATAGTGCTGTGTTTTGGATTTCAGGTGAGAATAATGTTGATAACACATGGATGTTTTAGTTGTCACTGAGTTTATCACTTAGCTTATACTAAGTCAAGGACTTTTTAGCTTTTCATACTGCACTGCCAGCGAGGAGGCTGGGGTGCACAGGAAGCTGAGCTGGAACACAACCAGGACAGCTGACCCAAACTGGCCAAAGAGATGTTCCATACCATATGATGACATGCTGAACAATAAAACTGGAGGGAGTTGGCCAGGGGTGGTGGCTGCTGCTCGGGGGTTGTCTGGGTCAGTGGGTGTTGAGGAATTGCATTGTGCATCACTTGTTTTGTATATTCTTTTATCATTATTATTAATTTCCCTTCCTTTTCTGTCCCATTAAACTGTCTTTATCTCAACCCATGTGTTTTGCCTCTTTTTTGATTCTCTCCCCTATCCCACTGGCATGGAGTGAGTGAACAGCAGTGTGGTGTTTAGCTGCTTGCTGGGTTCAACAGTCCTTTTTGGCACCCGTTGTGGGACACCAATGGTTGAGGTAATGACAGATCTGACCAGAGTGTGTCAAAAAAAATTTGTTATAAGCATTCATTGTATTAGTTTAATAGTCACTGGTCATAATGTTGATTTATTTGCTCTCAGAGTTGTTGTGCTTGTTCTCAGAACTGTGTTATGGAACAACTTCCTTGCTGTATATATTCCCCATTGTGCTGTTTATCATCTCTGGGGGCTGCATTAAGGTTATCGTTTCGCTGTACTGTGTAACACTGGTTTATGATATGATAAAGTTACTGGTCACGAGAATAATCTGATATTTGTACTCAGCATTGCTGTCATCTCCTTACTTTGGGAACCATCTCTTGGCAGCTATTAATAATTACACTCTTTACCTTTTCTCTTTGAAGAGCCAACCTACAGGGGAAGGTAGGGGGGACACTTTCCCCCACGCCTTCACCTTCTTTTTCTCTTTCACTTTCCCCTTTTCCTACAGGCTAGTTACAATACTCTTGAGAATTTTGAATATCCTTGGGATGATCAAGTGCAGAATCCTGAAAAACTAGTAAAATATTTGGGAAAAGTGTACTATCTCCCTGCAATTCCAGAGAGACACAAATCACTGCAATGTGCTGGGGCCTGGCCCATGCCTACCGAGCTCTGTTCAAAACTATTCCATGTCCTCAAGGGGAAGAGAAAATCTCTGGATCTGACAACAAAATAACAGGAACTGAGGCCACTCCAAGACCCGTGACAGACACTGTGGCTACTCATGACAGGTACTGCAGCTGAACCAGAGAAGCAACCCATGCTGGTATCAGTCGCCCCTATACACAAGAAGAAATACTGGATGCAAAAGTCAGCTCATTTAGTAAGGGAAGAAACTCCTACTAAGAACGGGAAGGAGAAAAAACTGGAAGAGGCAGGCTACTCTGAAACAGGGCTATCACGAGGAGGAAAAAGAGGCAGAACTCATAAATAATGTGGTAACTGCCTGATCTCTGTCCCTGAGTGAGCTATGAGATATGGGAAAAGATTTCAGCTGTCATCCAGGTGAGCACATTGTCATCTTGCTGCTCTGGTGCTGAGACAACAGAGCCGGTAACCTGGAATTAGAAGGTAGGAAAGCCAAGCAGCTGGGATCCTTTTCTAGGGAAGGAGGCATTGACAAAGCAATTGGAAAAGGGGCACAAGCCCTCAGTCTCTGGAGAAAACTCCTGTCAGGCGTGAAGGAAAGGTATCCCTTTGAGGAAGGTATTCTATATCACCCATGCAAGCAGATTACCATGGAGAGAAGTATCCAGTACCTTAGGGAGTTAGACATGCTGGAGGTGGTTTATGATGACCTGGACAACGAGCAGTTCTCCGAAGATCCAGATGAAGTCAAGTGCACATGACCCACGTGGTGGAAGTTTTGGAAGTTTGTATGGAGCACTCCATGGTTTTATGCCAACTCATTGGCAGAAACAGAATGGAAAGACAAAGAGGGACAAACAGTGGATGAATTGGCTGGGTAATTCTGTCAATATGAGGAAAGTCTCTCTTCCTCCCTACAGGCCTGCATCTTGGCTGTGGAGAAACTGTCCCCAGAGCTCCAGCAATTCAAAGAGGTTATACCCTACCTCCCACCTGTATGGACCAGTATCTCAGCTATTAGGAGTAAGCATTCCTCTGCTGAAGAGAGAGAATATAGTAGGTACACACCGTGGACCACCCTGTGCTTTTGCCTGTGTGACCATGGAGAGGACATGAGGAAGTGGAATGAAAAATTTACCTTGATCCTAGAAGCAGGACTATGTGAGTTACAGGAAAGAACAATCAGAAAAGGGATTATTCTAGGAAAATTTGTGTTCCAGGTTCCAGTGGGCAGTTCTCCAGACAGAGCAGAAGTACTAATTTTACTTTCAATCTTAAGAAAGGGACTTCTGTTTCATATTTACAAAAAGTGAGTAATGAATACTATGACCAGGACTAGAGGGCCCCTGACACCAGCTAGGTGAGGAAGGGGACAACCAGTTTATTGGGCTGTGTGGAGTTGATGGCCTGGCACAAGAGTATAAGGCTATAGTGGACACCAACACACAGTGTACCCTAATGCCATCAAGCTATAAAGAGGCAGAACCTAACTGCATTTCTGGAGTGACAGGAGCATCCCAACAGTTAACTGGATTGGAGGCCAAAGTGAGCATAAATGCAAATCAGCGGCAAAAGCATCCTATCATGACTGGCCCATATGACGACATGCTGAACAATAAGACTAGGAGGAGCTGGCTGGGGGGTGGTGCCCACTGCTCGGTGACTGGCTGGGCATTGGTCAGTGGGTGGTGAGGAATTGTGTTGCACATCACTTATTTTGTATATTCTTTTATAATTTCTATTATTTTCCCTTCCTTTTTCTGTCATATTGAACTGTCTTTGTCTGAACCCGTGAGTTTTACCTTTTTTTCTGATTCTCTCCCCTATCCCACTGGTGAGGAGTGAGTGAATAGCTGTGTGGTCTTTAGCTGCCTGCCAGATTAAACCACAGCACTCATTAAGAATACTGTCACATATCAGTCATTTTTGTATCCTCATTAAGAGACGAAACCCGCAAAGACTGAGATTACACCAGCCTTTTATGCTCAATGATGAAGCAAACTTTAAGGTGGTCCTGTGGCCTAGCGATAGTCAAAGAACATGTATTATAAAGCAAAAAATTCTCTTGCAGACACCCTCTGAGCTGTGGGCCAGTGTATGTGATGACTTGGAGAACCATGAACAAAAGAAATATTGATGAATTCCTTGACTCAGCAACGTGTCCCTGTGACCAAGATGGACAGTGGTCTCCTGGCGTACATTAAAAAGAGTGTGGCCAGCAAGTCAACGGAGGTCATCCTCCCCCTCTACTCTGCTTGGTGAGGGCACATTTGGAGTACTGTGTCCAGTTCTGGGCCCCCCAGTTCAAGAACAGGGAACCACTGGAAAGAGTCCAGTGGAGGGATACACAGATGATCAAGGGAATGTAACGCCTCTCTTATGAGGAAAGGCTGAGAGACCTGGGTCTGTTTAGCCTGGAGAAGAGAAGACTGAGAGAGGACCTCATCAATGCTTATAAATATATAAAGAGCGAGTGTCAAGAGGGTGGGGCCAGACTCTTTTCAGTGGTATCCCAGGACAGGATAAGGGGACGTGGGCACAAATTGGAGCATAGGAATTCTATCTCAACATGCGGAAAAACTTCTTTAAGGGCAAAGGAGCACTGAAACAGGCTGCCCAGAGAGGTTGTGGAGTTTCCTTCTCTGGAGATATTCAAAGCCCACCTGGATGTGTTCCTGTGCAACCTGCTCTTGGTGAACCTGCTTTGTTAGAGGGGTTGAACCAGATGATCTACAAAGGTCCCTTCCAACCCTTACTATGCTGTAATTCTGTGAGTCTACAATACAGTAATAAATCTGTTAGGTCAGAAGTTAGGAAGCCATGTTTTTGAAAGAGACTGAAAAGAAAATGTGCTGTGCCTGAATTACATGTTTATCTTTCAGAAAGCATAGCTGGTATATTTGCTGTACCATGCCTCAATGTGTGGCACAAAAATTTTCTCAGTCCATTTGTCCAGCATTAGGAGCAATAAAACTGAAATCTTTTCAGCAGCCTTTATTTATTAAAAAAAAAAAAAAAATTGGCTTCTAAGATATGTGAGAGTAGTGTATTCTAGAGAAAGTTCTGTATGTATTTACTTATTTAAAGGAGAATTTAGAATATGGTCTATAATGACCTTTTCTTCCACCATTTCAGGTGGGAATCATTTACAAATCCTCAGGTAGCTGTGACAAATGCTAAATTTCTAACTCATTTATTCTGCCACTCTAGAAATAGAATGTATTATGTTAATAGTCCAGACTTTTGTGTACTGTCCTTAATCTCAATGGTAGCAAGTGTTTTTGAAGATTTTTGATTTTGGAATCATTTAACCTTGATTGGCATCTTTAGGTCAAGACAAAATATCAGTCACCACGTATAATACACACTTTAATACTAGGAATTACAACTTCTAGTTTTAAAAGGCTGCTGGAAAGAGGGTAGACTTCTGCAGAAGATGAAATTACACAGTTATCTATTATCCTGATATCTTGAGCAGAATTGTAGAGAGATACTTTACAAAAATATCATCAAATGATCATTACACAAAAGTCTAACATAACAGAAATACAATATGTGATGTTAATCAGTGGCTTGGCTTCTCGCTTTCTTTCTTTTTACTATATCACCAGTCACATGCTGGCTGCTTTAGGTGATTGTAGAGATGACAAATGGGATAGAACTCTTATATTCTTTTTTTTTAAAAAAAGAGTAATATTACAAGATGCAGAAAATTAAATGCAAGGCAAACATTTTGCATATGGGCTCTAGGCAGATGTGTGATCTTCTCAACCAGTTTCTATCTCAGATAGGTTTGAAAATTGAAGAAAAATAATCATATTCTGCATTAGAACAAAACAAATGAATTAGTATAAACAAGCTCTAATAGTAATAGCCAATTTAAAGGTTTGTTATGAAATACCAGTGCTGGTATTGTAAACTTCAGCTTTCTATCAGTTAGTGAAAAGATACAACAGATGAAATGTTAAAAGAAAGTACTAAAAGATCTCAAGTATAGGTCTAAATGACAGAATTCTTATTTCTAAGCTATGCCAGTAGTAATATAAAACCACCAGTAATCTAAACCAATAATCTAAACCAGCAGCACTTCACCATTCACTGCAAAGGCAATTGTATGCTGGGGGATAAAATACAGAAGATTTTGGAAAAAAATCCCAAGATTTTTTAGATTTCACTATTGGATTTTCTTCTGATCTGTAATGGAAATGAAATTTCGAACAAAAATAGCAGAGTCTCAGGCTGGCAGAAGTATGCTTGATGGACTGCTTCATGGCCTTAATTGAAGGAGGACTGTGTTCCCCAGCAACCTGATGGGACTGTTCACTAATGAAAATCCAACCCTAAAGAAATTACACCAAATAATGATAAAATCGGGTTCTTTTCCATAGGGCTGGGACCAGGAGTGGTGGCTATGACCTCAACTGAAAGATCTGTTTTCTGATTGAGTGATGCCATGTGAGGAAGATGCAAGAAGACATGAACAGGCTTTGTTGAATTAAGTATGACTGGCTTCAAAAAATGGATGCTGAGGAAATAGCCTCAACTCTTCAGACTTATGAAAGGTTGCATGACCAAGGCAAGGTAGTAGAAGAAAAATAACAGAAACTCCCACAAGCGTGTAACTGGGAAGCTGGTAACCTCTGGCAGCTGCAGGAAGGTGGAAGAAGGTTTGTGCCAAGGCAAGGTATCAAAGGAGGATGAACAAGTTTTGCTAAGGGAATGCTTCAGAGAGATCACTACAGAGAATTACAGAGGCTGCCAAGGCTCATTAAGACTGCTGTCTGATATTTCTTATACGTGTGAGTGACATGGCTAGTAAGGACACTGAGCAGACCATAGGTGACTAAACAGCTCTACGTTCATGGTTTAGGAGGACAGTAGTCTGGATAATGTTCCTCTTAGTTCTTCAGGTAAAGCACCTGATTAGTAGGAGACAGATCTAGCAGACTAATGCCTGCCTCCTTAGCTGTTTCTTGCAAGACTGTCTTTTCACGTATGTTTTGAAAAAAGTTTCTTATAAGAAGGAGGCTCCATGTTATAAAAAGAGAGGCTCCATGTGGCAAAGAGAGACATGAAAGTCTGTGAACAGACTTGCTAATCCAGTGAGGACGGCTTTAAATTAGGCTCATCAGGGAACAAGGACAAGTAAAGAAAGTACAGGTCGAGAAAGGTTACAAGGGAGGCTTGTACATACCTGCTCAGAAGGGAGATTCAGAGACATCAAGAATCTGTATGCTGATGTAAGAAACTGAGGCAACTAACATGAAGAATTCAAAGTCCATGTGAAGTGACTGTGCTGTAGAGTGATCAGAACAGAATCATGAAAACTTGATGGGAAAGCACACATGGGTCTCATGGATGGCTCTGAGCTGTTTAGAAAGGATAGATGGGGAAGACGACGAAGAGGTGTTAAGCTATGTGTAGGAACCTAAAGCTCCAGGAAACTGCACACGTCTTCAGTAATCTCTGGACCAATATCAAAGTGGAAAGCTGCACTAATGTTGATGTGTTGGGAATCTGTTACAGGATCTTCCAAGGGGAACAAAAGGATAAAGCTTTTTGCAAGCAACTAGCAGAAGTCTCCTTATAGCAAGGCCTTATGAGGGTTTTCAATCTCCCAGACATCTGTGAGGAAGACAGCATGAGTTCAGGCACTCCAAGAATTTTCTAAGCTGCAGAAAGATTCCTAAGGCAAACATAAAGGCCCAAACACAGACAATGTTCTACTTGACCTCCTGCTGGCAAGCAATAGAGAGCTGGTGCTAAATGTAGTCACAGACATAATTTTGACTACAAAGGAACAAGAGATTACTGAGTTAAGTCTCTGGAGGTAGGCTGTGAAGAGCCAGCAGAGTCAGGAAACGGATATATTGGAGGGCATGGCTTATTTTGGGGACAGGTCCAGTGGGACAGTGGTAAGGGTAGTCAAAGTTCAGTTTACTGGAGAATAAGTTTTTATTCCTTCCAAGAGATTCCAGTAAGTTTTAGCATGGGTGTTATGTGTAGCTAACTTGTAAATTGTTACCAACAAAGCTTAAAGGAAAACCCTTACTTCCATGTCCCAGTCTTTTCCTTTTCTAACCCTAGTTTTCTTGCTGCTTCTGCACATCTATTTCTTTCACTTCCTTTACACATCTCTCTCTTTTTAATTTATCCTTTCAAGTTTTCAATTATTTAAACATTTTCTGAACAGCAACACTGTTCTTGATAGTAGCCCACTTAATACTTTGCTCTATTTAATCTTTGCAGAGGTGGGAACAGTCATCAAATATTATGAGGGATCAGAAGCAAAAACAGATCATAAGGACTTACTGGATTGGTGGAAGAATCAGCAATTGCAGAACACTCAAAATTCAATACTTTCCAGACTTCAGGAACTTGGGAGGGAGAGGAAAGAATGGGGAAAGAATGGCATGCCTTCTTTCATCCTGGAATATCCACAACCCTAGTAAACTACATTCAAAAGGGATTCATGGTAATGAAAGCGCATGAGTTCTGCTTTGTTTTAATTAATCAAGTGTGAAAGTGCTAATGAGAAAGCACTGCCAGCCTCTGGAACATGTAGTCAAATAGGAAGCCTGCCTAAAGTTACAAGTACAGTTTCTTAAAGCCATATAGGTCAATAGAAGATCATGTACTTTTTGTAATAAAAATATGAAGGATACATATGAAAGAAATTTACAGCTGATCTTAGCATTAGAGAAGAAAGAATAAGTTGGTCCCATGAGAAAAAGGAAATAAACATACAGCCAGGTATAACATAATATTTTATAATTGTTGAACTCTTCAAGAATGGTCTCACGCACAAATTTTTAGACTCATTTATTTTCTTACGCACTAAATAACACAGAAAGAGATAGTTTTTAAGTTATTTTTTTTTATAAATGACATCTAACTTTATTTAATAACTTAATATGAAAAGAAGACTTGTATCCTTGCCTCTTACCTGAGCAGACAAATCTGTATGAAGATACAGTTACATTCTCAGGAAATGTTTCCAGTTGGAGATGGAGAGTTTGTTTTTGAATTAACATTAGGTCTGTTTAGAGGAAAATAAGAAATGAAGGAAAATAGAGGTCACAAGGAGAATATTAGTATAATAAGAATAGTATAATACTCTTGGCCTTCCTTTATGTTTCTTCCTCTAACAGGGTGTTGTCCTGAAACAGTCAGAGATATGATCAACCATCTCTAAAATACCAAGAAGAATACCAACCTTGAATCTTGACTCTTTCTGGCTTGAAAAGTCAAACTGGATGTGGTTTTCACTGGGCTGTTTCAACAGAAGATGTAGGCTGAATCTGTCTGCTGTTTACATTACAGTCAACTTTGTAGTCTGATTTCAATGAATGGGAAAGAATGATGGCAATTTATGGAAAGAGTTGGGACTTAAGAAGAAAAGATTTGAGAGAAGAAAATTAATGTGCTAGATGACAAAAAGGAGGAGGTGAATCTGAGCAACTGTCATATGCATAAAAGAGCCACAGAATATTTCTGGTGGAGGGCTGGAGGAGAAAGGACTAATTTTCAGTAATATTAGGGTGGAGTTCCCAGCTTATCATCAAGAAGGTGTAAGATGCACCCTTCCTGTGTAAACTTGACAATAACAAGGATGAATTTTCGCTTGTGTTTTGGAGAATAGACTTTCTAGACCAGCAGAAAGTTGTGTGTGTGTGAACATGTGTACCAAGAGGTGGACTCTATTATATGTTAAACACATAAGATATGAGGACACTCTGCTTTCTATTACTGTGACCAGAGAGAAGCATACTTTACTATCAAAACATTGACATACTTATGCTCCCTGGGGCATTTAATTGCCACCCCTGGTCTTCAGCCTCAGCCATGGACAGACATTGCACTACTGAGCAGTCTGAGATAGAAGGATGATGTAGAATTCCAAAAGCAAGTAGGACTTTTTTGTTAAAGAATTTATTCCTATTGAATGATCTTTACCCCAGCACTTTTACTTCCAGATGGACTACAGAGAATCCACTGATAACAAAATAACATACTCTTTGGTCTAGTATGCATTATGAATGGGTAGTTTCAAGACTGCAGCTATGCTCTATGAAAGCTTTCTGTACAGCAGAATACCATAAATGAAGAAGAATGAGATAAGAATGAAGCTGGAGGGTTCTCTGCCGCATTCCTCCTTACCCTGTAGCCTCTACCTACTACAGATCCATACATTTTTTTACTCCAGTGATCTTTCTGTTATCAGCTGTCTCACATGTGCCTGGCTGGGCTATAGGAGACTATTCCCTGAGATAATGAATTGCAAAGCTTAGAAACCACAATTATTCCATCCATAATGCCTGAATATAATTTTGAGTTTTTCACTTATATAAGCATTGTTGTTTACCTTGACATAGCTGATTACTAAATTTTCTGTGATATAATGGTCTGTTCTGGGTTGTTGCAGTATCATCAAGTTTCTGAGAGTAACATATTACTATGATTTGAATTCTTGGTGGAATGTTAAAATGTCTTATTTCTAAATGAACTTATTTGGACTTCTTACTTTATTCATACAAACTACTACTGATATGAAACTTAATTATACTTCTGAGAAGTTTTAATTGCTAAAGTTTTGACCATTTCCTTATCAGAGAGAAGCACTCATAGGAATTTAAACAAGCCTAGTGCTGTCAAGTGGTGTCCTCACATGTTCTCTACTCTTTCTGAGCCAGGCTTTGTTTTTGCTAAAGAACGCTGAGATCTGGATTTCATTGTCAAGGATTGCTCTGGAAGGTAAGTTTTTCCATGTGATAGAGTTAATTGCTTGGCTTTTGAAGTCTCTGTATTATAATTCTCAAACTTTTGTTTTCCAAATGTGTAAAATGTATATTCTGAGGGAGAGATGAGTAGGCAATGTATCATAAATCTTAAATGTGAATACAGTTACCAGGTGTCCACATCTGGGAAAATCTGACACAGTTCACTTTTTGTGTTTTCATTTTCCTTTGTTGCCTCACACTTTCAAGCAAGAAGCACCTATTGGAATGCAGATCAGAGAAAGATGATGAAACAAGAGCTTCATGTTAATAGGATGCAGACCTACTTACCCATGGGTCACTTGTACAAAAAGTCAATAATGGTACACACCTCAACTTCTCTCTGATGGCTGCTAGGTAGGATATATGAATCAAATAAGAGATCTTTGATTCTGAAGGATGTATGCCCACTGCATATTCTTCAGCTTTTTTTGACAGATGCAACAGAGGCCAAGATTGAAGGATGACTGTTTAGTAGTACTCTATAAGGAATTGGAAGTCCTTGGACCTTGGGTGATGCAGCTTGTCTCTTTCAGACATTTTCATGGAGAGATGACCGTAAGATTCAGCAAGTGACATATTTGTCAAGCTAATGAAAAAATAAGAGCCAGTTACAATTGATTGATAATTAGTACTCGGGCTCCCTATGAAGATTTCTTGAGGTCACTGACAGGAAACAGGGTAGCTTTATAAATGTGTTCAAGAGAGCAACACAATAGATATAAAACATCCAGTATGCTGAACTGACTGTGGGATATATTAACCTAAATGAGATAATAAGTTAAATGGGATACACAACTCCGATCTCAGCTAAGCATATATTTGATGTCCTCGTCAGGAACTCATGATTAGTCATTCTGTTTACTTATAGATGACAACAGACAGATTAGACCTCAAAGGAGAAAGTAATAGCCTTATGTTAGTTCTCTTTTCCCTATTTTCCCCCAGTCTCCACCACCACCACCCCAAGGGAACCAATTCTTTTAACTACTGTACAACACTCATAACACAGAAGTTGTGGTAAAATTGCCAAAAAAAAAAAAGACCAAATCATCAAAAGACCTCCATTTGAGTGGATTCTGAGCAAGGATCTAAGACTACGTTCTCTAACGGTTCATAATAATTGTAGCAAAATTTTTGCTTTTTTTAAGTGCAATAGTTTACTCCTTTTTTCTGGAAAAAAATAATTGAAAATCTTTTAAATAAGGGGGCTTGGGGGGGTTAAATTCTTTTATGTGAACAGTTGTTAGAAATCTGTGTGAAAACAGAATACAGACAAGAACTTAAATTCAAACCATCTTGTTTGGATGCCTGCAGTCAAACCCAAAGTTTTAAATCAATCTAAATGTGTAATAGTACTCAAAATTCTGTTTCCAAAAGTGAATCCAACTTGCTGCTATAAAAATATTATATGGGATATTTCATACTTTTCAGTTTCTGCCAGCTCTTTTCAGCCAAAGTGCCAGGATCCATTTTTCCTCTACCATTGCTTCATTTAAAAACTTTTTCAGACATTGTCTTTTGTTATTGTTGTCATGAAGCTTGCTAGGGCATACATTCATCTCAAAAAGAAAAGAGAAACTTTGTCTCTTACCTCCACAATGATTTTAGATATAGAAGTTTGTAGCGCTAGGATTACTCAAATGCCTTTGACTGTCCCCTGTGACTCACAATGATGAGATGACTTTGAAAGCAAATAGGTCCAACTCTTCTGATTTTAGAGGAAAAGAAACTCATTCATTTCCTGTTTTTATGTTTAACTATTAGATTATGAAGCTGTTTCTCTGAAGTATTGACCTTCACTGCATAAGGACCTATAAGGATCATCAAGTTCGACCCCCTGCTTCTTGCAGGACTACCTAAAACTAAGCCATATGACTAAAAGCATCACCCACATGCTCCATGAACTCTGTCAGGCTTCTGAGCTTTCTCTTCTCTAAGGTTAACAAACCAAGTGACCTCAGCCACTCCTTGTAAGTCTTGACCTCGAGGCCTTTCATCATCTTGGTCACCCTCTTCTAGACATACTCGCATACATTGATGTCCTTATATTGAGGCACTCAAAACTGCACACTGTACTCAAGGCGTACACCAGTGTCATGTAGAGCGGGACAGTCATGTTCTTCAATGTGCTATCCTATGCTGGATGCACCCCTGAACATAGTTGGCCCTTTTGGCTGCCAGGGAACACTGTTGACTCATATTCAACTTGCTGTCAAACAGACCCCCCAGATCTCTTTTTGTGTGGTCTGCTCTCCAGCCTCTTTTTCCCCCAGTTCATACTTATAACCAGGACTACCCTTTCGCTGGTGGATAATTCTGCACTTGCTTTTGTTAAATTTCATACAGCTGATGACTGCCCAGCTCCCTATCCTATCCAGATCTCTCTGTAGGGCCTCTAAACCCTAGAGGGAGCATACAGTTCCTCCCAGTTCAGTATTGTCAGCAGCCTTACTTAATATACATTTGATTCCTGCATCCCGATAATTTATAAAAAACATTAAAGAGCAGTGGACATCAAATTGAGCCCTGGGCTCAACTTGAGTCTACTAAATGATGTATTATCAAATAGTATGCACATTCAGACATTTACATACACAGTAGTACCTTTATATTAAGTCTAAGATGTTCAGTGAGGATATTTAGGGATTGAAACATTACGACTATTTCTGTGGAAAAAGAAATCAGCTTTTTCAAGATCTGAATAAAAGTACATTGAATTAGTTCTTTAAGTAAACCTGCTTTTTCTATAAATCTAATAACAGATAATGTCCCCCAAATCTTTAAAATTTAGATGTGCTAATAGCCAATAACAATGACATTAGTTTGCACAGATAGGAGGTAAGAAAAATGAAAAACAGGGTTTTTCAAGAACATTAAAGGGCGATAATAATTCTAGTAAGTGTTCTCAGCTTGCTTTCTTTTGCAGCTTGTGGCTAGTGAATATCATCAACTGCAATACTTTGTATGAATTAAAGGATTTTTTAATGTGTCTTTCTTTCATGAATCATTTGCTTACCTACCATTTACTTTTCTTCCACACACTCTTTTCATTTCATATTTCTGCCACTATGCATGTCACAGATAGAGTATTATAATTCTTTTGAGGAAATTAGCATTTCTAAATTAATTTTTCTTTCTCTTTTGCTCTTATCCCCAAAGTTCAGACTTCCTAAACTTTTAAAAAGTATGGTACATTTGAATTTCCTTTGGTCTTTTTCTCTTTCTTTACGTAATTCACCCATTACTTTTCTGAATGTCTATTCAGGAAACCCTTTGTTGTACCTATTTGTAAGGAGTCCCTAAACAGAAATATATGTGTGTGTGTGTGTAGTACATCTGTCTTGATCCACTATCTGTGTGACAAGGGTTCAGTAAATCTAATGAATGCTATGTATATAACATTTCTTGTGAATGCATTATACATTTTACCTGCATACTGTGCATACTCAACATTTCCAGAAATTTTGAATAAGTGTCAAAAGCTTTTCATTTTTACTGGGAGAAGATTTTCCAACAGAGAAAGAACTGTGTGAATCTGCATTGTTTCAGTGTTCTTCGCCCAGGGGTTTTCAATTCCTGATGGACCATGTCAATTCTAGCAATGAGTGTGAACCTAGAAATGTGGATTTGTAGAGTGAAGCTGTTCATATTGAGAAACTGATGTTCATACTGCAGCAGTTAAGTTATGTTTAGAGGCTTATACAGTCTGCTTGGGAAAAAAAAAAAGACTAAATTTATCCCTTTTGTTCTTGGAATAATGTTATTTTTCTTGTAAAAATATCATGTGGCAGAGGGATTTAGGAGCAATAAGAAATGGTGAATTTTTTTTATTTCTTTTTTTTAGCTTTTATACAGGAAGAAAGGACAGATTTTTACCTAAATGTCAAGGAACAGGGAGACTGGTCAGTCACAGATTAATTCTTTGAAAGAGTGACATGAGAAATGTTAGTGTTGTTGGCAGAAATTGAGCACAGCAAAATGAATCAAAAGGTAAACTATGGAGCTTAGTTAGTGATGGGTAAAAAGAGTCACAGAATACATGGTGTTCTGTCAGTAGCATACAAGAGACTTCATCTTTTTGGAGTCCATGTGTATCTGAACAGAGTAAAAGCAAAAATGACATAATGAAACAGTTGACAGATGGCTTTTATGAACTGTAGAATAAATTTGACACAGAATGCTTTTGAAGAACACTGTATGGAATAAACCAGCCTGGAATATTTTTTAGATTAATTGTTGTGGCTGTGATCTTCCACTATGGTTATAAATATTCTTTTATAATTTTGGGTTGTGTGTTTTCCTTTTGAACTTTCCTTTTGACAATAAGACTTTATTCTTAGCACGCAATTTAGACAGCTTATGCTTAATGAAATGTAGTACACTTTTTCTGGGTTTGACATCTTTTGTATTGTGTGGCCTGTATCTTATGTTTCAAGACGTCTGTATAAAATTTAAAAATAAGCAAGAGAGCTTGTGGTTTTTTTCTTGCCATTAAACCATAATCTTATGGATTGCTGAAAATACAATTTTTAAAGATCTTTATAATGTATTACCTCAGTTTCATTTTCCATTGATTTAGACTAAAATATCTTTCCAAAGTTAATTTTGACATGCATCTATAGTCATACATATAATATCCTTAGAAAGTAAATTAAAAGTATTTAACAGCCAATATATATAATTATATTTTGGAAATTTTGGGTCTTTTCACGTTCTTGCTGTTACCTGTTGATCACAGCTTATGCAACTCTGGATAGAACTCCAACATTTCAAAAGAAAATTAAGTCAGATTTCAAGCTGAGTTATGGGAATAGTCTTCCTTAATTGCTTCTCCCATACATACTCCTCTACTAGAGCTACTACAGAAGTACATTTGCCACTTAAAATTTCACAAATGCAAACTGAAAACCTTTTAAACATTTGAAAAATTAAACCTCAAACGTTCATCTTAATTCTTGCATTAAGTCTGTGATTTCTTAAAACTTATAATAGAATTATTGCCAGAATAAATAAATAAAAAGAAAAAGAAGCCATAAAGTACTTTAATGGAATTTAAATGCAAGTGAGATTAGAATAATTGTTGTTAGAGATCCAGATTAAGATTGAATGAATATTATTCCTTGTTTGCCCGCTTAACTGGGAACAGTTTTTCAGAATTTCTTTTTCAGAGAGACATCTTTATGCTAGTGGGGATATAATTTCTTTCATGTGTGTGTTTGTGCGTTTCGTTTTAGTATGCATCATCACATTGTTTAGTGAAATGAATAAATGAAAGAACTTTTTATTTTTTACATACTGATATATGTGGTTTATACTTCATATGTTTTTAATTCAGTAGGGCAGTACTTTCCATTAAAGGATGGCTCTCATTACAAGGAATGTTGTGATGGAACTGTGTGCATTAAGTTTAATTCTCACTCAATTTAAAAGAAATACTTTGGAAACAAATGCATCAAAGCACAGGAAAGGGGTTAGGAGGCATTTTGTTTTTTAAACAGATGAGCAAATTCATGTGACGAGCAGGGCCTCTGGGGCAAATAAAGAAATTAAATCATCTTAAATGGGGTTGCAGAATCTGTGTAAATGACCCTACTGATCTATCTGCAGCTTTCCAGCTTTTCTTTAATGACCACTTGTCCTTTCCTGCTACTGAAGAAATTATGCATTTTTTTTTTCTTCTAAAGTTGACCAGTTAAATGGACAAACTGTTTCATTCTTCCTCTGGATGCTGGATACAAAATACATGTCACTACCATAAAAAGAAATAGTCTCTTCTAAGGAATGTTCTTCACAGAACAAATTCCCTATTAGCTAGCAAATTGTATTCCTAGTGTCCAATTCAAGTCCTGTATTGATCTTCTATTGCCAAAATCTTGCTTACATTAGTTTCAGTTTTAGGAACTGAGTTTTGATGGTCTCAGTCTGATTCCTAGTGAACAGCTGTGTATATTGCAAGAAAACTTCTTAGCAGATGCTACGGGGTTTCAGATGTGTAGAAAGCCTTGGTAAAGGTAAAACAGGCTGAAAGGAAAAAAGTCCAGAACTGTCCACTCATTCTCCAAAGTAATATCTAAGAAAATGTAGCAAGTTTCTCACAAGATTCAGTGAGGTTTTCGGTTAATGGGGCAATTACCTTGTCAAATTATATTTCTATTATAAGAAAAATGAATGACTAGTTCTTTATAGAATCATAGAATAGTTTAGGTTAGAAGGGACCTTAAGGATCATCTAGTTCCAACCCCCTGTCATGGGCAAGAGCACCTTCCACTAAACCTTCTTTTAGAAGATGAATCATCTTTCTTTGGTTTTCATCTCTCCTAAAATGTTTTTTAAAAATTACTTAAGAGATATTTCAGGTTTTTGATTCGTTGAAATTTTATAGCTACAAGGAAATATTTTCTTTTTTTTTTTTTTTTTTATAAAATGTGTCATTGTTCTTTGAATTTTAAAGCTGCTTTATAGTGGCATATTACTGCATATGAAGCTAAGTAACAGCTTTACTTTGTGTTTGTCTTATTTTTTTTTTTAATCCAGAAATAGTCATTAAATTTAGATTATTAATTCTAAAAAGAATAGAAAATTAGTTTTCTACAGGCAAAGGAGTATATTGTGGACTTAGTGATGGTTTAAAAAATAAGCAATTTGCTCAGCAATTCATATGGACATTGATGAAGCAAAATTAACAGCAGTGCTGTTAAATACAACATTTAATGAGTTAAATATACCTTAAAGCCCTATAATTCTCACTCATGGCCAAATATCTGTTTCTGGGTCAAGGGGTATGGTTCCCTTTGGAACTTCAGGTTTTGTAAGTTACATAATTTCTGATCCCTTAGGGTTCGAGACTTCAGTTTCTTGGTTACTGGCTTTTTAAACTAGGTGGCATGCTTTTAGCCTTTCATCTGTTGTGTCAAACTCAGTCATTATTGTCCGAGCCAGTTGGACAGAAAAAGCAGGGCTGTCTGGCTGTTCTGGCAGGCAGAGCTTCCCAGCTGGCCTGTCTATAACTGGGCTCTGCTAGATCTCCAAGTAATTAGCAATTTGGCCCTCGTGAAAGGCTTTTAAATGGGAGAAGGTGCCTGAACCAGACAGTAAACCACTGGCCCTTTGCCATTGTTGGGCCTAATAAACATAGTATGGTAAATGGCACACACTTGTTCCCTAATTCCTTAATGTTCAGCTTCTATCTATTTTGTCTGACTCTTAGGGGAGATTTCTTTCAGAGAGCTGACCAAGGTCCTGACAGAAGTTGACAGAAATTACACAGCTAGGTATTTTGATAGTTTTTTTTTTTTTTAAAAAAAAAAAAAAAACAAATGATAAAACTCCAAACAAATGAAAAAATCCAAACATTCCCAAAACAAAAACTCTTCTTTTCCCTTGATAGATTTTGAGTGGATGTGCAAAGGATACTTAATATGCATAGCTGTTCTGTGTAATCCACACTTCAAGTTAAAAGTTTATGTTTCCTTTGCAGTTAGTGGATAGAGAAAACAGGGCTGTAGTTATAAAGCTTTAAGGCAGTGATAGTTCATGTCCCTCACATTGTGTGAATACATTATCAGTAGAGAAGCAGGTTCCATAACGTGAATGGTGCTTTCCTAACGTCACCTTTTAGACAACAGTTAAAAATAGTTTATGAATTCTCACGCATTTATGTGTTGTAATGTGAACATTTTTAGCTTAAGGACAAAAGACAAGGTTTTTAGGCAGAGTTGATAACTTTTATCTGACTGCATCATTATATTACTGGAAAAACAACATGCTTTAAGCATACTAAGCCCACCTTCTGGGGAGAATTATGCTCCAAAAATAGGCTTTGCAAAAGTAAATTTATTATGAACAAGTCAATGGAAATCTTGAGGAAAAGGATGTGTTTAAAAGAATTCAGGTGCGTAGAATGATTTTTATTTTCTTTTTCCATCCATGGCAGAAATTCACACATCTAAAAATTGTCTTTAATTTTTAATTTTTATTTACTATTAAATTTTTTATTATTTTATATCATGTAAGTATACTTCTAACATAAACATAGTAGCAAACTGGAGAAAATATTCAGTAAGGACATGGAAATGAGTGATTAAAAGAGCAGTTGGCAATTGCATTGAAAGTTGAGCCTTTAACATCCTGGATGTATATTATCTCTGCTGGTGTACTTAAAAATATGAATACTTCCTTAATGTTGTGGGATTGTGGAGGAACTAACATGCTCATATTTCCCTCCCGTTTTTTGTGCGACACAGATATGTATGGCTAAGCATGGATTAAAAGGGGTAAGCAAACAGATACCTGATTTATAGATCCTAAAGCAGTACTTTGAGCTTTTAGTTGGTATCCATTATAAGGCTTTTCTGGGCATGGCTATAATGAGAATTTCAGGCACTAGTATGGACTTACAGACGAAATCTAAGTTTCTCTGCACTAAAGAGGGCAGTGTGAGTTTGAATGGGGAATTACATCTTGTGTTAGAAGCCTGCAAGAAAACCTACATCCTTCTACAGACCTGCCTCTTTGTTTTAGATTGAGATATGTCCACTTAACAACAATACCTACTTATAAGACAGAACTCTCCTTTCCTAGAAAAGGCTTCAGCTGCTTTTGAATCCCTAAGTGAGACAATGCCAGGTGTTACTTCTAGCAATGATTTGAATATTTCCATCCACATTTAGGTTTATCAAGATCCATTGCCCATGAAAAGGTAGAATATATTGAGTCCAAGCTAAAACTTTCCTCCATGTGTTCTATTAATTTGCTATAACCTTTGCACATTTTTCAGACTAATCACTTGAATCCGGATCCCAAGTATGTGCAGTAGTTTGCATCTCAGTGGGAATTTTGATATCTACAGCTATAAGACTATTACCTGTCTTAGCCACAACTTTTCTTATTTCTCCTGCATCATGCAGAACAAAGGGGAGAAGATCTACATGAAAGGGTTTTGGTTTTGGTTTTTTTTTGTTTGTTTTTGTTTTTTTTTTTGTTATGCATGTAAACATAAAAAAAAATCACATAATACTTTCAGGGTAACTACATTTTTGGAACATGATTTGCTAGTTGACAGTTAATTGCAAATTGATAGTTAAGACCATTTGGAGGCAGCCAAAGTTAGAGACTTACTTTGAAAACAATTTCCTAATTCATGTGGAGTTCAAAAGTTTGCACTTGTAAAGCACTTCAAGATATCTGCGTAGAGTTGCCATTCAACATATAATAATTTTTTGTATTTTAAACTGCCAGGAAAAAATACATCTGTCCTTTGTTTCCCTGGTTGCAGCGTCAGCTGTGAAGGGGTGGGAATGTATTAGGGTTTCTTTTGAGGAATGATGTAGGGACTATTCTTTTAAACTTGAGATTGTTCTCACAAAGGATGACACATGGACAACCTGAGCATAATCATATGTAAATAAATCTTTTTGACCAGTTCAAAGACTCTGCATGTGAAATATGTAATTCAGTGGTGTTCTGGTGTTAGCAGCCAGCACAGTGAAAACCATGACAAGTCATCTTTCACATTTTTAGATTTTGTGTTATTCCATCTCTCTGTCCCTGAGGTCCCACTGAGTCTGAATTTTGGTGCAGTGTAGCTAACACAATGGGCCATATTTTTCCATTAGATACATAAAGCCAGAAAACTTTTTGACGTCAATGGGAATTCTGTGTATGCCTGTGAGGGGAGAATTTGTCCTGCTGTGGTTTCCCTATATTATTGTGTATTTTCCAACAATATTAAAGGGCAGCCTCTGTCTGTCTTTCAAAGTGCAGTTTTGCCACCCAGATTTCAGTGGCTTTGGCTGGGTTGTTACTCAGTGTGGAACTTGGACAAGAGAAGGAAAGATTCACATGTACACAATAGAAGTACAATTTTCTTATAAGAAAACTGCTGTTTGCATGAGCGGGGAGTGAGGTGGGGAGTGGAAGGATTTGCCAATTGAGCAGTTAAGTTGACTTTTACACAGTAACATATGACACCACAAACTATGTCCCCACATCACAAGCCTCTCAGAAATTATGGAGTACACTGATACATAATATTTGAAGTGAAAAAAAAATGACAAATCAGTACTTTATATTGACCAACAGAAAAATGACTTTACAGATATTGTGAACTGTAGATCCATTGGAACTGATTAGTTTGAGTGTAAAGTCATTGTTTTAGCAAGTCTTGCCTTACAATCTGTCAAAATAAGCTGTAAAGCATGTGTCCTGTATATTATTTTCTCTTCTGCTTTGGCTTCACAGACCGGGGTTTGGACAGTGTTCAAATTCATAGTTTTATTTAGTTACAGTGTTTTATATAAACAACTGGTATACTTGTTCACTTATCGTGTAACTGTGTTCCAAGATGCTTTATATGTACATTCCTTATCAACTACATTGTATTTTTTGTAAATCTTATCTTTCTTTCTTTCAGTGGATATGAGAAAATGTTTTTTGTCATTCACCTTTTCCTTTTATGGTCTGATTACAGATCAATATGTTAGAATGACTGAAGCATTTAGAGGACAGTGTGACCTCAGAAAATAAATTTATTTTCTTCTTACAAAGATAAAGTTTAGTTAGAAGTCTACATCATATTTTGATCAGTGGATTAGGGTATAACAAGGAAAAAAAAAAGATACAATGAAAACTATTCTGAAAACACTGAAAACAGTGTCTGTACTGGACTTAAGAAAATTAGTGAGAAATTATCACATTTTCAAATGAAATTACACAACTTAGAAGGCTGAACGGGTATTTGCTTTACTTTTGGTGTGTAAAGGTTTTTAACCATGGAGTTATGGAAGGCTACCTTTTTTTCTCTTTTCCATGATGTTGCCTGGTAGAGTTAGATCTTCCTATGCTTTTACTTTAGACCTGAATATATCTTTAGGATCTCATATCTCCTTGTTTATTTGCCAATGGTTAGGAGACAACTAGAAGTAAAAGTGGGACCATTTGTATTTTCATCAGTTTTGGTCAGATACATTTGAAATGTTTTAGATGATTCCAGTTAATTTAGGTTTCAATTGAAAATTAAATATTTATGAATTATTTTGAGCACAAAGGAGCTCACTTGTTCATGTGATTCTGAAAAATTTGCAGTAGCTAAAGGAAGGCTTATTATTCTTCAATTAGAATAAATGAAAAACAATAGTGTGGAAGGTGAAGTTTTTGTTGACTTTTACCACATTTCTTTCATATTCAAATACTTAAAAACTTACTACTAGCTTAAAATTCTTCAAATATTAGTCTGGTTAAATTCATATTTATAGTAGAGTCGTTTTCTGATTTCTTTTTTTTTTTGTCTAGAGCTTTTGGATTATGTTTTGTTGTCCTAGAAGTATAATGTAGTCAAACGCTGGATTGTGAATATCTGATCCACAGCTCTTTATTAATACATATCGTGTCATACGTTATCTTTGGTACATGGAGAGCTTGTTTTTATTAGAACTCAGACTGAAAGAATGTCTTATTAACTTGAAGTGTGGATAAATTATGTCAATGGTATGATGAACATAAATAGGGAATGTTTATTCATTATTACTTCTAAAGAAAGAAGTAGAAGAACATTAACAAAATTGGCAGGCATCAGTTTATAAATGCAAGTACTATTTCTATGGAACATGTAAATGAACTGTGGAACTGAATAGCACAAGATTTTCTTGGGGCCAAAAGCACAAATGGGTTCAAATAGTGAGTAGACAAGCCATGGAAGAATAGTCTCACATGAAGGCTATTAATCCAAAGATCTCAATACACCCATTTGCTCAGAAAGACTTATAGTTCAGGTTGTCAGAAAATAAAGCAGTGGAAGTAATTACGGCAACCTTTCTTGTTCATATACTCTTTTTCTAAACATACACTCTCGGTTACTGTTAGAGGCAGCATCTTCAAATTAGATTTTTGTACAGGTATTCTGTCTCTAGACATGTCTGAGCTGCAGAGGTCTGTCAGTCAACCTGGAGTGTTGGTTAAGATAGTAAACATCATGTGAGCTTCACTTTTAAACCCATTGAAAACATTCAGAAAGCAATTGCAACTATTAGGGTGAATATGAACACCACCACAATGAAAGTAAACGCCTCTGTGTTACCAGAATCAAATCAGAAAGATCATATCTTGTTCAACCACTAAATGAATATAAAATTATTGATGGGCTTCTATGAGCTTTGAGTCAGGCAGTGGAGAACATCAGACAGAACTAGAGACAACATCAAGTTCTTATCTTACTGAAGCCCATACCTAATTAACATGCACATCCTTCCCTGTTTGTGCACTTGTTTGCTCTGTGTAAACAACTTAAATAGCTCTTTTCCCCTTGTGTTCAAACAAGCAAAGACCTTTGATAGTATGAAGAAAATTAGTAACAGGTGAAAGATCATGTTTAACAATGTTGGGACAAACCAGCCATTTGCTTTAAAGTATTTCTCCTCTAATCTTCTTTAATTCCTAACAGATAATAACTGTTGTCTGTCAATAAAACTCACATATATCAGTTTCTCCGCTGTGTAGTAAAAATAAACATTAAAAAAAACCCTTTAGTAACTTTTCATCATATGCAGTAAAGAAGCATGAGGGGAACATACGAAATCACTGAGATATACATAGGCACATTTAGCTTTCTTTCCATATTTACTTGAACTGTACAAGAGAAATTAAATTTTTTTCTCTCACTTGAAGGGTAAACTATTATCAGAATACATATGTTTTGTGATCAAATGCAGTTAAGGTGTTTCTGCTGTAGAAAGAGATTGTAACTGACACTTGTATATAGGTTTCAATTTTGGAGTATTCAATTAGTTTCTTTCTATGTGCTTTTTCACTATTGCCTGTGCTTTTTTAAGGCTTGTTTTTTTCATATGCAAAGAAGATGGTATAATTTTTTAGGTATTCTAAATAAGTTCCTATCTATTCCAAAAGTCCTCTAAAAGGTAGATATCCTCTTCACATTCAATTTTCCCTTAAGATCTTCTTTTGCTTTTTTTCATTTTCAGTATAGGAAATATTCACCCAAATTTCCCTCAAAGGAATATATTGATATTCCTACTGTTATTAATTGTTTAAAAAGGCCTCATGCATTAGATTAGCTCGTTCCTAGCCAATTCAAGTTAGAGTTATTCTATGTATGATACCAAGTAAAACAAGTAGATGTCGTGTCTGAAAATGAGATGGTATTTAACACAAAACAACTCCATTTTAGCATGTGGAATGTTCAACTGTTTCTTACCAACAGACTTCTGAAAAATATTCAATAAGGTTTAACTTAAAAATAGAAGTGCCCATGCTATTTTCAAAAAATATTCCCCAGATTAAAAAATGTAGCACAAAGGCAGGTGGAATGCTAAGAAGCTCATAGTCCATATGTTATGGAGAGGAATCAGTTTATGGAGAAGAATCAGCTTCTCTACTTGCTTAATTTCAGAGACACAGTTCAACAGCCTGACAGACAGATACTGAGACCTAAATATGAGGATACTCAGCAAGAGAGCTGAGTGATTTTTTTGTCCTTGTCTGCATATCTCTCTCCCATGAACACACTGCATGCTACATCAGAAACATGAGCAGACCTGGGTTTTGGTTGGTTTTGGTTTTTCTCCTTTGGTGGTAGCTCAGTTGGGGTAAACATTTTATTTCCTGCTTTGCACTAGCATAAAAGCAATTGAAGTCTTTCAAAAACAGAAGAAAAAGGAAAAAAAAAGACTTTCTGTGTTAACTAAGACATTACATTAAAAACAAAACAATATGTTGTATGCCACTTAGAACAGAAAGCATTTTTTTACGTGGCCTTGATACGAAAACCAAGTAAAAAGTCCATTATAGCTCTTTATCCTTTCTCTTGACCTCTTTTCTTCTGTCTCTTCCTACTCTTTCTCTTCTCCTCATCTCTCTCTATCCCTTCAACACCCCTTTTTGTTCCTGGAACATACTGTTTCTCTTACAAGCTAACAAGTTTGATGTGGCCCTGTGTCTCATTCCCTTCCAGGCTTGCAGCTGTTTTGGCAATAGAAGAAAAAATCCCCATAACAAATCAAATAAAAACCCATTCTGTGAAGAGGAATTGAAAACAGCAGGCCTCAAACAGGACTGCACATGAGATGCCTTGTTCTGGCTTTCAACACAACTCAAATCAGAAACACATTACCATAATCTGAAACAGCCCACTGCTAACACAAGACAGATGGTGGGTAATAACCCATGCATCATTAATAAATAAATTCCAGCATTAAAGGCTTTACAAAGTATGACAACATTATCTGGGCAAAATTACTGCCCCTTTTCCACTCCCAACATTATTTCCCTCTCTTGTGGGTCTTTTTCACTCTCTTTCTCTCTCTTTTAAAGTGATTGTACTTTTGAAGGAAATTAAACAAGGTACAAGTTTTAAACAGATGAAACACATCTTAGTGTACAAGTCTGAAACTCCAGAAGAGAAAAATAAAATAGCTGCCAAAATGTAATAGCTCCCATGTATTTCTATTGAATCAGCAAATGACAATTTATTGCATTGCACTCCACTAGCTGTCTTTGGCCTGTTTCATATTCTACTATTCTTATATTTCACTACAAATTTCAAGCAAGAATTTTGGCATTGTGTTTTCCACTAAATTGAAAGATATATGTATCATTTCTCAGCTTTCCTTCCACAAACTGTACCATCTGTCTTCTCCCCTTTCTTCCTCAGTCATTTAATTAATTGTAACAGAGGAGGACAGTAAGAAATAAGAACAAAACTAAAAACACCTTCCCCCACCCCTCCCTTCTTCCCAAGCTCAGCTTCATTCCTAAGTCTTCTACCCTCTGCCTACAAGTGGCACAGGGGGATGGGGAACTGGAGTTACAGTCAGTTCATTACCCTTCATCTCTGCCTCTCCTTCCTCCTCCCACTCTTCCCCTGCTCCAGCATGGACTCCCTCCCATGGGGTACAGTTCTTCATGAACCTCTCCAATATGGGTCCACAGCTCCTGCCAGGCACCTGCTCCTGCATGGGTTCTCCATGGGCTGCAGCTTCCTTCAGGACATATCCCCCTGCTGCATCATGGGGTCCTCCATGGTCTGCAGAGAAATCTCTGCTCCAGCACCTGGAGCACCTTCTCCCCCTCCTTCTCCACTGACCTTGGTGTTTGTAGGGCTGCTTCTCTCACGTTTTCTCACTCCTTTCTCACAGTTGCTCCGCAGCATTTTGTATCCTTAAATATGTTATGTCAGAGATGCTACCAATGTCATTGATTGGCTCAACTTTGGCCAGGAGTGTGTCCATCTTGGAGCTGACTGAAGTTAGTTCTGTCTGACTTTGGGCCAGCTTCTGGTGTCTTCTTACAGAAGCCCCCTTATGGCCTCCTCCTACTAGCAAAACCTTGCCACATAAACTCCACACATAGGAGAAAGAGTAAATAATTCCTTCTTATTCAGTCTCTCCATTACGCATGATTGTAAATGTCTTTGCCCATACCTACGTCTCGGTGACTTACTACCTTAATTCCTACAGAGAACACCTATGTGTGCAGCTCTTAAACACCTACAGAAATCTTATCTTCTGCAAAACACAATGTTATGCTTACTTATTTTCCTCAGATCAAAGGGAGGGAGGGAGGAAAGGAGGGAGAAAGAAAGGAAGAAAGGAAGATAGCAAGGAAGGAAGAAAGTAAGGAGGTTAATTGTAAGTTTTCCTGTGGCTAAAAGGCTGGAAGGAATAAGGGTGTGAGAAGGGAAACAAATCAGTACATATAGCTCCATAAACTTTGAATGATATTTTGCACAGGAACTGAATGAAACTTGGTTTCAGTTTGAATGACTAACAGTAGAATTGCAACTAGCTAAAAGACACCAAGTTAGGTGAGACTGTTGACTTCCTTGAGGATAGGATGGCTCTACAGAAGGATCTTCACAGGCTGGATTGATGGGCTGACACCAATGGTATGAGGTTCAACAAGGTCTGGTTCCGGGTCTTGCACTTGGGTCACAACAGGCCCATGTAGCGCTACAGGCTTGGGGAAGAGTGGCTGGAAAGCTGCCTGGTGGAAAAGGCCTGGGGATGTTGGTTGACAGCCACCTAAATATGAGCGAGCAGTGTGCCCAGGTGGCCATGAAGGCCAACACTATCCTGGCCTGTATCAGGAATAGCGTGGTAAGCAGGACTAAGGAAGTGATTGTCCCCCTGTACTTGGCACTGGTGAGACCCCACCTCAAGTTCTGTGTTCAGTTTTGGGGCCCTCACTACAAAAAAGACATTGAGATGCTGGAGCATGTCCAGAGAAGGGCAATTGGGCTGGTGAGGGGTCTGGAGAACAAGTCTTATGAGGAGCAGTTGGGGTTGTTTAGTCTGGAGAAAAGGAGGCTGAGGGGAGATTTTATCTCTCTCTACAGCTACCTGAAAGAAGGTTATAAAGAGGTGGGAGTTGGTCTCTTTTCCCAAGTAACAAGTAATAGGACAAGAGGAAATGGCCTCAAGTTGTGCCAGGGCAGATTTTGATTGGATATTAAGAAAAATTTCTTCACCAAAAGGGTTGTCAAGCATTGGAACAGGCTGCCCAGGGAAGTGGTGGAATTGCCACCCCTGGAAGTATTTAAAAGACAGGTAGACATGGTGCTTAGGGCCATGGTTTAGTGGTGGTTTTGGCACTGTTAGGTTGATGGTTGGACTTGCTGGTCTTAAGGGTCCTTTCCAACCTAAATGATTCTATGACTTTGCAAACAATGTAATATTCTTACTTTATTTATTTAGTAGCTGGGGAGTGACAAGAAAAATATTGCTACCACAAATGTGGATGTAAACGTCATCATATAAGGGATGTACATTAATGTAAGGGATCCATTCATTAATGCTTGACCAACATTAATTTTCCATGTAAAGTAGTTTTAGATCCATGCAAGGCAGTAATGTGCATAAACCAATCTACTGATGAAGTAAATCAAGATTTTCTTAAAAGTGGTGTTTTTTTCTGGAAAAGATTGTTTCTTTCTTAGATATTCTTGTGCTTTATGCCAGTTTCTTGGCAGTAACTCAGTTGTTCAACTTGTATCAAACTTGTGTCAAGACCTTTTAATGGGTTATATTGTCTGAATGCACTCAACCAGCTCAGGGCTCTTCACACAAGTTCATCTCTCCTCAAGTCTCACTTACTCTTCCTAAGTGATGCAGAGGGCTTATGGGGCCTCCTACTCTGGGGAGGGATTAAACGGGAGTGTGATAAATCTATCTGTGGGTAATTTACTAATGAGCATTTTCTGCCATTATGCAAGGGTATCCATCACTGTTCATAATCAGTAATGCAATAAAGCTGTTCTTATGCATTATAAACAGCTTTCTGAGATGTAGACCATGGTTCAATATATTGAATTTCCCATGGTATGAGAATGTCTTTAATTTTCTAAAGCAAATGTTGTCCAGCAGACTTAAACTAGGGTCAGTGCTACATGTGCAAACATTTAGAAGCTTCTTTAGGATGCCATGTTCCACTTCACAGATATGAAAGCTCAATGCCTCAAATTAAATATCTCTTCCTACTACGAAATACAGAATTTTCCATATAAAATGTCTATTAGGGTACTCAAAAAGGTGAAACAAGAACATTTTTTTTTAAATTTTATTAAAATATTATCAACTGACATAATTCTACACAAGCAAAAGAGATACATTGTTCTAGAACGAAAGTTAAATATTTTATTAGTATTTATAATTGTTTAATATTTTTAATAATATATTTTTTTCATGTAAAATTAAATTCCCATACATAGACAACACATGAAGAACAAACTCATTTGAACTGAGTAGAAGTATAAGTATGAAAAAAAAAAGTTGTTCTAAATGTAGTAATACAAATTTATACAAAACCACCCCATTAAATTAATAGCATATACATTTTTGGTATTGAGCAAGCTGTGTATTGTGTGCTTATAATGGGTCCAATTATCACTTTTTAAGTGTTTTCAGATTCCTGTCAGTCATTTCCTGCTTGTATAAACAGATTGATATTTTATTTTGAAAGCTGTAAGTAAATTAAAGGTAAAAAAAGAAAGATAAGGGAAAATATAACTCGAATTATGAGCTGGAATGCTTAAAAAATCAATGTTGATGCTCAAAAGAGCAAAGTATCTTTTGCCTTTCAGATTCAGAATTTGTAAAAAGGTTAATTGTAATCAGATGCATAGCACAATTAATTTCAAGAGTATAGGAACACTGGTATGAATAATGAAAGCTCGGGTTAAATAATGTTTAGATGATATATTGTAGATATATTGTAATTTCCAGGGTTTTAGGAAATTTGCCTTTGACTGTTAAAGGACCAGCTGCAGCAAACTATGAACTGTTAGCAAAGATCTCCAGAAACCTGTGGAGGATGAGTGAGCTCCCAGAGGAGTAGGGAAGGTCAAACACAATACCCATCATTAAAAAAGGGAGAAGGAGCACCTAAGGAGCTATAAACTGTTCAGCCTAAATGTAATACTAGAAAGCTACTGGAACAAATTATTGAACAATCAGTTTGTAAGTTCTTGGAAGATAATCAGGTGCTAAGGCATGGTCAGCATTAATTTGTCAGGAGCAAATGGTGTCAAACCAATTTAATTTTCTCTTTCTACAGGTTACTGGTTTTGTGGTTAAGGAACTCTCAGCAGAAGTGCTGTTGCTTGATTCTATTAAGTTTCTGAATGCACCACGTCTTTTATAAGCAAAATAAGAAATTATGGCTTACATATTACCAGTACAAGATGTGTCACAGCTTGTTAAAACCTCAAAGGATAGTTGCTTGTTTTCAAACACGATTTGGCCAGGATTTTTTTTTCTTTTCATTTAATATTAGTAATTATATTAATTTTCATGCTAAACTTCCAATTTTCAATCTAGCACATGGTTGACTTCCACACCAATGGAATTTTACAGATAACACTCAGGACTGAGAGATGGCAGGCTCTTCAGAGTACAAATCTAAAATCCTAATCTATTGATTTTGATAAATTGATGAATAAGACAAAATCAGGAAGATCAAATTCAACAAATCATAAGAATAATGTGCTAGATTTAGGAAGAAAAAGAATTTCAAATTGAAATATAACTGCTTAGAAAGAAGTACTGCAGGAAAGGACACAGGTATTGTTTGCAGTGTGGTACAGACTGAATGTAGATTGACAATGAGATGACATTATAAGACAGGCTACTGTCTATCATGTTGTACTAACATAAACATTAAGACATAAGAGGTAATTATTCTTCTCATCTTGGCAGTCATTATGTCTCCCCTGGCATAATATACACAATATAGGTCACACAGAATAATACAGAGTGGATAAGATGAAGACAGTCAAGAGAAGATCAACAAATGGCCAATGATCTCCTGGGGTGCATTAAAAAGAGTGTGGCCAGCAGGTCTTGACCTTGGGAGGTCATCCTGCCCCTCTACTCTACCCTGGTGAAGCTGCATCTGGAGTACTGTGTCCAGTTCTGGGCCCCCCAGTTCAAGAAGGACAGGGAACTGCTGGAGAGAGTCCAGCAAAGGTCTGCAAAGATGATCAAGGGAATGGAACACCTCTCTTATGAGGAAGGACTGAGAGACCTGGTTCTGTTCAGCCTGGAGAAGAGAAGACTGAGGGGACCTCATCAATGCTTATAAATATCTAAAGGGCAGGTGTCAAGAGAATGGGTCCAGACTCTTTTCATTGTTGCCCAGCAACAGGATAAGGGACAACAGGCACAAACTGGAACACAGGAAATTCCATCTCAACATGAGGAAAAACCTCTTTACTTTAGGGTGACAGAGCACTGGAACAGACTGCCTAGAGAGGTTGTGGGGTCTCCTTTTCTGGAACTATTAAAAACCTGCCTTGTCAAGTTCCTCTCCAGCCTGCTCTAGATGAACCTGCTTTGTCAGGAGTGTTGGACTAGGTGATGTCCGAAGGTCCCTTCCAACACCTACAACTCTGTGATTCTGTGAAATATAAGTGCTTTTAAAAGCACAGTTTATCAAAAATGTGAGAGAATTTGGAGGTAGTAGTTTGTGGAAAAGAATTGTGTAAGCAGTGTCACAATCTTCAATTCTGTAAATTTTTTTGTTTTAAAGAAAAAATGATTAATCATTCAAGTCCACTGACAGAAAAAAGGGGATTAAGCAAGGGGAACATGTTTTTGGAGTATCTTTTAATGGGAACAATTTTGCAATTGAAGAAATTATCTAGATGGGTGATCCTTGTCACTGTAAGGTATTAAAAACACGTCAAGTAACAACTACCAGCTATGCAACAGGCAAAGATAATCCAGGTTTAGTCCAAGGATGGGCTTGCTCCAGCACTGGTAAAGTTCTGCTGAGACACTGCAGTCCATAGCATGAATAATTATTTTGATTAGAGGTCAAAATGTGCACTTTTTCTTGCTTCACTTTTGCCTCACATTTCAAAACATTCCAGCTGAACATGTTCGTTGCAGATATTCCAATCACTTTATGAGTATTTCTTTATTTGACTTGCACAAAATGTCTTAGACTATTCCTCTTTCCAGCAACTTCTAGGAGTTCTTTACTTAATTTTTCAGGTCAAATAAGACTTTCTCCATGTATTACTAGAATTTTTTTCAGCTATGGTTCTGTCTGACTTGGGGCCAGCTTCTGGTGTCTTCTTACAGAAGCCCCCTTATGGCCTCCTCCTACTAGCAAAACCTTGCCACATAAACTCCACACATAGGAGAAAGAGTAAATAATTCCTTCTTATTCAGTCTCTCCATTACGCATGATTGTAAATGTCTTTGCCCATACCTACGTCTCGGTGACTTACTACCTTAATTCCTACAAAGAACACCTATGTGTGCAGCTCTTAAACACCTACAGAAATCTTATCTTCTGCAAAACACAATGTTATGCTTACTTATTTTCCTCAGATCAAAGGAAGGAAGGAAGGGAGGGAGAGAAGGGGAAATCAAATATAAGTCATCAGGCAATACCTGATAACTGATACATAATCTATGCATATGATATTGGGGTTTTTTACCAAGTGTCTGAACGTGAAAATGCATACCTAGCAGTTTGTCAACATTTACTGATACATCAACATATGTAGTTATGAGATACATTAAGAATGGATTCATTTATCTTTTCAAATTTTCCTGCATAGATTTACTTCGTTTTAGCAAGATGGTGTTAAAGATGTTTGGAGGCCACAACAAAATGTTTAACAAAATTAGGATTACAGTTTACTTCCTTATAGTATGCTTTTTTTTTAGTTATGATCACATGCAGAGTCCTTGTGTATATTTAAACACCAGATAATGTCTTTTGTTTAACTGGTCAGCCTATCAGTTTTTTGTAGGAAATATTTTGTTCTTTTTGAAAGAACCCTTTCTTTAAACAAACACCATAGCTAGCTTTAACATGGAAGTTGGAACACCCTTTATGTTTCCTTGCCAAAATGTTTCGTCCCTATTTATTGAAGGGTGTAATATATCCATGCAGTTTTTGGTGAATATATGAAAAGCATTTTATGGTGACTCATGATGGAAGAAATTTGTCAAGTGTTTTCCATTAAAAGACAGTCCAGAAAAGACTGCTGATTTGATAATTGCTTTTACTGTGTTTCGATGCAAATACTAAGAAATTTATCTTCTCTGCAGACTAATTCACTGATTTTATCTGTCTTTTTCTAACTCAGTGTACGTGGATCATACTATATGTGCGTGTTGTCTACTGTACTATTAAAAAAGAAATATAAAGATAGAAATATAAAATTGGCTAGTAGGAAGAGAAGGAATCCAGGAAAATTGATGTATTTGAGCATAAGACAATATTCAGCTAGTGTTCCTTGTTGATTTGTGTTTCACGGAATCATGGAATCATGGAATTGTTGGAGTTGGAATGGACCTCTAGAGATCATCTAGTCCAAATCCCCTGCTGAAGCAGGATTCCCTAGAGCACATTACTTAGGACTGCATCCAGGTGGGTCTTGAAAATCTCCAGAGAAGGGGACTCCACAACCTCCCTGGGCAGCTTGTTCCAGCTCTGTCACCCTCACTGTAAAGAAGTTCTTCCTCATATTTAAATGGAACTTCCTATGTTCCAGCTTGTGCCTGTTGCCACTCATCCTGTCACTGGGAACCACTGAAAAGAGTCAGGCTCCATCCTCCCTCAAACCACCCTTTAGATACTTATAAGCATTAGTAAGGTCTCCCCTCATCAGCCTTCTCTTCTCCAGGCTAAAGAGTCCCAGCTCTCTCAGCCTTTCTTCATCAGGGAGATGCTCCAATCCCTCAATCATCTTTGTTGCCCTATGCTGGACTCTTTCCAGTAGTTCCCTGTCTCTCTTGAACTGGGGAGCCCAGAACTGGATGCAGTATTCCAGTTGTGGTCTCACCAGTGCAGAGTAGAAGGGGAGAATGACCTTCTTCGACCTACTAGTCACACTCTTCCCTATGCAGCCCAGGATTCCATTGGCCCTCTTGGCGACAAGGGTACATTGGTGGCTCGTGGATAGTTTACTATCCACCAGGACCCCCAGATCCTTTTCCTCAGAAGTGCTTTCCAGCAGGTCCATCTCTAACCTATATTAGTGTCTGGCATTCTTGCCCCCAGGTGCAGAACCCTACACTTGCCTTTATTGAACCTCATTAGGTTCTTCTCTGCCTAGGTCTCCAGCCTGTCCAGGTCACACTGGATGGCACCACAGTCCTCCCAGTTTGGTATCATCAACAAACTTGCTAAGGATACACTCTGTCCCCTAGTCCAGGTCATTGATAAATATATTGAACAAAACTGGACCAAGTATTGACTCCTGGGAGACACCACTGGTTACAGGCCTCCAACTCGACCCTGCTCCATTAACTACAACCCTCTGAGTCCTGTCACACAACCAGCTCTCAATCCACCTCACTGCCCCCTCATTTAGCCCTCACTTCCTCAGTTTCCTTATGTTATGGGAGACAGTGTCAAAAGCCTTGCTGAAGTCAAGGTAGATGACATCTGCTGCTCTCCCCTCACCCAGCCATCTAGTTATAACATCATAGAAGGCTATCAGACTGGTCAAGCATGATTTACCCTTAGTAAATCCATGTTGACCACTTCCAATAACTTCCTGTTCTTCAACGTGTTTGGAGATGACGTCCAGAATGAATCTCTCCATTACATTCCCAGGGACAGAGGTGAGACTAACTGGTCTGTAGTTTCCCAGGTCCTCCATTTTGCCCTTTTTGAAGACTGGAGTGATATTTGCCTTCCTCCAGTCACCAGGTACTTCTCCTGTTCTCCACGACCTTTCGAAGACTATAGAGAGTGGCCCAGCAATAACATCTGCTAGTTCTCTCAGCACTCACAGGTGCATCCCATCTGGGCCCATGGACTTATGGATGTCCAGTTTGGCCAAGTGGTCTCTAAGGTTTGTTCTGTTAATTTTTTTTAAGTTTTTCAGGAAGTAACTAATGAACATCAAATTTATGATAGGGAGGATCCAAATAATATACTTGTTATTTGGACACGTTATTACAATATCATTATAATACATCTACTCATGGCCTTTTGTTCTAGAGGGACTTGAAGGTTAATTCAAGGGTTTTCTCGTTTCTTACCTTTTTGATGATGTTGCCAAGCATGGACTTTGTGCAAAGAAAGGGAAGAAATAAATCTTCAAGTTCTATTACATATAACATTATCTTGAAAGTAAAGCATTATTTTGAAGCTAAGCCTGTCCTTCAGACACACTCATTACAAGAAGAAGCTGAAGAATCAATGAGTTGGATTGCTTCAGGAAAATGAACTAAAAAACTGGCAAAAAAAAATATAGAGGTCCTTTTAGTACTAGTACGCTATTTATTTGGTAGGAGAAATGGGATTTCTAAGAAATTATTTTAGGACCAGCGCAAGTAAGTTTAGAAGACTGGCTTGGAAGTGTTAGCTGAGAATAGGTTTCACTGTAGAACTTGAGGACCTTTTTCAGGTCAAGTGTACCTTGTTGCAAAGGTGCACAACTGAAAAACAGGATTTATTCTTAAGAAATTTACACTCAGAAGACAGTATTAGAAAGCACTCCATAAGGCAGAAGTGAGTTTTTTTCTAAACACATAGGAAAGACCTCCTCTTTTTACCCAACGTGTTTATCATCTTATATTCATAGTTACACATAGAGATATGAATGTATGTCATGTGATCTCTGATGTCAAGGACAAAAATAAGAGAGGAATCATGAATTAAGACCTCCTCTGATATTTTACAATGAAATGACCGAGGGTTACGGTGCTTCTTTTTAATAATATGATTGCCAGATATAAAGACAGCATGCAGTCTAGCAGACTGCTTATAAGGAGATGGCAACTAAAAGGGAAGGAAATTCTGATTAGAATTTTAAATCATTATTTTAAAAGTAAAAATAAAATAATCTGTGTGATTAGAAGACCATAACTGATAGGGAAAGAGCAGGATATCCTTGAAAGAAAAGACACCCTTGTTCCTGAGTTATCAGGGAAAGTCCGACAGCCATGTGCAGCCCCAGTGACACAGAAGAGCTTCAGGGTCAGACTCTTCAGCTACGGTAACACTGGGAAGGACTAATGTTTCCAACTTCTGCTGAAGTGATCCACCTGGGCAAAATGCCTTTAGAAACGACACTAGATTTCACTCAGGGTCAAACTTCGCTTGCAAGTGCTAGTAAAGTGTCATTTGTACATTGTCAAAACTGAAGGAACATTTGGGAAAAATGTCTTATCTTTGAAGCATTTATTGAGGCACTAAACTGTACAAAATTAGGATAATTTACTGCTGCTTCTTTAAATTCCTTAACTGATATCGCAGTCATATTTTGACAGCAACTAAAACTTTTAGCCCTTAACTTTCCCTAAGCACACTGAGGTTTGGCTTCTCTGTCTGCTTCTTCATTTGATAAAAGAATATCCTCATGCTGAAGAGTCTGGCTATCTTTCAGTGGGCTCTGCATCTCACTTGCTGTTTCTAATTACCTGCCCAATACAAATGAAACCTGGCTAGTGTTGCCAGCATATAATTTGGTCTACAAAGTCCAAATCTCCTAAAGGACTAAATTGTTACTATTTTCTTTTCTTCTTTTATTTTTTTCTTTGAAAAAGCTTTCTAAAATTGTAATGAGTGTAATTCAGGGATACAAACATCACTCTGCTGTATACAATCAAATACCTACTGAACATGTGGCTTCATTCTTTTCTGTTAAGATCTGAGTAGAACCAGAGAGAATCTGAAAAAATTGCCCAGTTCTGTTGAAATTAAAAGACTTCCTTCAGTCTGATACATCTGATGCCGGTACCAAATACTTAGCCCTTTTTAAAAGTATGGACTTCTTTCAACCCTTGAAAGCCTTAAAAGACAAAACTTTTATTTAATAAGTAAATGTATAGGATATTTAGAGTTTCCTGTTTGAAATCCACTCCTTATCATCCATAGATAGATAGCTTCATGGAATGATCTGATAAGACATGAAAGCAGATGCTAAGGAAATTTGTTGAAAATAAAAACCGATATTGAGATGAATTATTGTCCTGTTCATAAATTCTTACAAGAAAATTCCCTGACCCTCTGTACATTATATTATTTTAATGTCTATATGGGAGATAACTATGCTGGAAAATATTCAACTATAGAGAAAAAAAATGGATGTGGTAAGAAGAGGTATCAAATTTGCTCACAAGAAAATGATCTCAAAAAGTAAGGCCATTCAAAATAAAGACTGCTGTCGTATCCTTAGTGCAACCCTCTATGGATCTGTGTTGTTACTTGTGCATATATACAGTATATGGTACTGGCAAGCAACTTCTAGAAAGGCTGGGACTTCCTTCAAGGAATTATTAATTTTAATGTTCACAAGTGGGCAAAGAATATGTGTACAAGATCCATATCCGTGCATCTTAAAGTTCTGTTCAGATAGGTGTTTTGCAGTATGGGATGGTTTTCTATTTAGATTTTTGAAGGAATGATTGTATGGTCAAGCCACTGGTTTACATCTGAAATAAATGAAATATCTTACTTCGAAGTTATATTTTTTAAAGATATTTTTAAAAGAGATGAAAAATCCCAAATAACTTTGTGGTTTTCACTGTAAGCCATATTTTCTGGGGGTTAGTCCAAATCTCCTAAAGGACGAAATTGGGATTTAGTATGTATGGGATTAGATTTTGCTAAAAGTATGACATCTAATAGAGATTATCTAATACAATTTCTTTGTGCCTCCAACAAACCATTCCTCTAATTACCTCATAGTAAAACCTGGCAAGTATCTTCTCTATAGTAATTACCTGGATCACTGACATGGTAGTCCATGATATTCCCATGTCTTGATCCAATGTTTGAGATCAAAATACAACAGTTTGAGACTCTCTGTGGCTTCTTAATCTTAAATAGTGCCTACTGTAGCTCAGTTAACATTTTAGGTTTTGTTTGACTGATGTTTGTTTTATTTACCTGCTCTGGGAAACCTAATACTAAATGTTATAAATACATACCTAAATTCACACAACAGTGACTTTGTTTATCTTAGTGTGCATTGGTTATATTACAGAGTTGCAGTGCACTTAGGGTTATCAATAAAGCACTCTTAACAACAAAATCAAACTCAAATAACTTAACAAACAGCTATAAAGCAGTTGTTCCCACCAAAAAGTTACCACATTTTCTGCTATGAGAACATTGGGCTAATTATTTTCAAAGCTGTACTTTTATGAACTAACCGTTATTATATTTATATGAGATGCATGAAATGGGGATAAATAATATAGTTTAAGTCACTGAAGGTAGAGTTGAATGCCTTCTTGAACATTCAAGTGAAATTCAAGTAGATGAATGATTTTTTCATAGTTTTGATAACTAGGGGGAAATGTACAATGTAAAAAAAAATAAAAATCATGTAGTACAATTATTCACTGTTTCTCATGTGCAGTCAGACAGACATATTTTCTGAATATGAAACTACTCATTTGCAGAACCAAATTTGACATGGTGGCTTAAGGGAAATCTGCTTGGTGTTCTGCTTCGTTGGACTTCATAGGCTCTGCTCATTTTGTCTGAATATCCCACAGAAAGCAATGTTAGAACTGATGTGAATAATTTTGTATCTTTTTGAGAAGAAAAATATAAAATAGTCAAAAATGTGTACAGTGATATTTTTGTCTTCTTCTTTAAAAGTCCTTCTTCAGGGATTAATCTGTTGTTTTATTTCAGTGACATCCAAAAGACCATGACTCTTCTGGTTTGGAGACCAGTGAGGCTTTGCATCATGAGTCAGGAATGCCCAGATGTTAGACTCTGAACTTTGACCTGAAGATGGGGGAGATCTTTGCTGAATGTATTGCAGTTCCATCCATGCTTGTTGTGGCTGAATTTGTTTCTAGTTGAAAAGCTGTCAAGGAGGATCATGTGTACACAGGCTGTGTACAAATATGCAAAAAGATACCTCTGAGCCTCAAGGTGATGTAAGCCTCTGGTGGTCTGCCCACTCTGCAGATCATCTTTACTCTTGAAAACAAGATCTATCTGAAATGTACTGAGGACCCTTTATATTCAGCAAGGTACAAATGCAGAGCACTAGAAAAGCTCTATTTAGAGTCTACATGGCTAATGGATCACAGAGAAAAAGGAGGAGTGAGGAAATAATGGTAAGTAAATGCCATCAGCTGTTCTCCTCTCGTTCACAAATCTAGCCATTTTATCACAGAAGGCAGACAGGTTGGCCAGGTCTGTTTTACCCTTAGTTAATCTGTGCTGGCTATCCCCAGTGTTCTTCTCCCTCACCTGTCCCAAAATATGCTCAAAGAGAACTCCCCCTGTGAATGCCCCGGAGATGGAAGTGAGGCCAACAGGCCCTTAGCTCCCCAGGTTTTGTTTTTGCCATGTTTTGAAGATGGGTGCAAAAATTGCCTTTCTCCAGTTGTCAGAGACCTTCTTCAGTCTCCATGGCACTGATGGAGATGATCAAAGTTGATGGAAAAGGACCTTGAAAGAACATCAGCCTGATCCCTCAGCACCTTTAGGTGCTGCCCATCAGGTCCTAAAGACTTGTGTGGGTTGATGTCTTGCAAGCAATCCTTGACTCAACTCTCATTTCTGCCTGGTAACTCCTCTCTTCCTTGAACCCTGTAACTAACCCACAAGGTCTGTCACACCTTGTCAATGAGAACTGAGACAAAGGAGACAGTGAATACCTCAGTGTTGTCTGTCCACTGTTACTAAATCACCTGCCTCGTTCAGCAGCTTTCACACTTTTTCCCTTGTTTAGATTTTTGCCACTAACATAGCAGCAGAAGCTCTTGTGCTTGATGCCCCTCCAACTTCAGCTGAGTTTGTTTTTCCTGAAACCATCTGTGCATGTAAGTGCAATGTTTAAAAATCTTCCTTTGCAGCCTGGCCCTGTTTCATCCCTTTATGCTACCTTTTTGCATTGGAGCTATGCTGTGAATTTCCTACTTAACCAAGACAACTGTGATTGCCTGAATATTGGGATGAACAGTTCTGGTAGTTTGTCCTTAAAAACTTACTAGCTTTCCTGAGGTCCTTTGCCATTCAGAGATGCCTCCCATGGAGTACTATTTACCAGCTTCTGAGTAAGCCAAAAACTGTTCTCTTGAAGTCCAGGATCTGTGTTTTGCTGTTCTCCTTCCTCACTTCTCTGAGGATCCAGAAGATCATTATGTCATGGTCACTGTTGCTGGGCCTGCCATTGATTACCACATGCCCAGCTTGCACCTCCTTGTTAGTGAATAGCACTCTACCTCCTGCAGGGCTTGTACCTGTCCACCACAGCACTTCAGTCACGTGAGCTGTCCCACCTCCTCTGACTGATCCCAGCGATGGCCCAGCTGGGTGACTGAACTTACCCCTTTTCAAGACAAAAGATGATTTTGATACTTCTAGAAATAAATGGGTCAAAATAATAAACATTCATTATCATCCTTTTCATATTAATACAAGACAAAAAATGTTTCAAAATCAAGAAATGTATGAATGTTTTAAGTGCAAAAAATACAAAATGTACATAAACTTATAAGAAAGGTAATTTATGACACTTGTCACTTGATTTTTGATTAGTTGTACTTTGGTTAAGAGACACTGAAAGCTGTAGCTGCTGTGAATTGTGTAAGCAGTAGTGTGAAATGGTCTGTAAGGCAGGAAGCTTGTCATTTGGATGAATACCAGTCTCAACTTTTATAATCACTGGACTTGTGTTCAAAGCATGTGTAAATAGCTATTGGTTTGGTAGCAACTCACAGCAATTTTCAAGAGTGTAAATGACTTCACAAGGTACAAGGTTGAGTGACTATTTATCTGAAGAATGTTTACTGTTTCTGGTGGAGACCCCCTAAAATACTTAGAAGTCCAGTCCATGTTAGTCTTAAATGAAGTTTCAGAAAGTGCTGCCATTTTATTTTTCAGTTAGAAATTGTTCCATAAATGTGAATTCCTACCTTTCAGTTTTTGAAAGAGGAAAGTTTTGAAGTTAATACTATGTGTGGTAGGGAAGAAACTGAAATTAAAATGGTGCTTCCACAAATACAGTTTTAACTCAGAATAAAAGTGTGTTATCAGTGTGATTTTTTTCTGCTCTGTTGATGGATTAATCAACAACAGAAGAAGAGTCCAAGGCTAAGTTTGCAACACTGGTAGTTATAAAAAAATAATTGTTCTTCTAAAGCTATGAATATTAGCACTATAGTAATTTTTTTGGAAATGGCTTCATCCATGTAAAAATCTTTCTATACCTGAAAAATAAAGCACATAGCTTAATAGTATGAATTCAATTAATTAATGCCTTCTATAGTGGAAGCAAAAATATGAAACACTCACTGCTTCAGCTATGAAATATTCAGTAAATTTAAATTCAAAATTAATAAAATACATAGGAAGTGAGAAAATACAGTGCTAGCTGTACAAAGACCAATAGATACAAGATTTTTAGTAACAGATAATCAGATTACTTGAATGTGACTGTAGATATCTTATTCCTCAAAGGCAAGTAACTGGTACAATTCAAAATGAATATAATTTAAATAAAGATAGGTCTGTCCTGGCACTCTATAGAAATCACTGACCTCATCCAGACCTTATTGTATTAACTTGTGACCGTAACAGGAGCCAGAGGTGCAAGTGGGGAAAAAAAAAGTTATTAACAGCATTTCTATGAGCAGTAGATCTTTTCATAGATTTCTAGACAAGTGGGGACAATTAGCTTGACTCAGATAGACCCTTTACTAGGAATAAAATGGCTGGGTTGAAGGCTAATTGTGTTTTGCATCTGCCACCTAATAAAATTTTGTATCCCTCGGGGTTTTCATATGACCACGATTCATCACTTCTCCTCATCTTCAATTCTGAATCCCTGGAAGCCCATACAAGAGCTGATAGTGTGACCTAGGTTCATCTGATAAATCCCTTGAGCAAAAAGGAGGGCCTTTTGTTTTAGTCAATCAATTTAAAACTGGTTTATATTTTAAAGAGCATGGGGAAAGGTTTTAGGCTTAACTGGTTTTATTACGGAAGCCACCTTGAGCATGCTGAGAAATACTCTGACTGTTATAATCAGGGGAACAAAATCAGGTCAAGGGGAAATTGAATAATATAATAGAGTATTCAGTGAAGTCTTATGGGACAGAAGCTCAATAATGAAAATTTCAATTCTTTTGCACAAGCTTTCAATACTTTGCTACCTGCAAAAAATCCCCAAACATATATACATTTAACTTTAACTAATACTATGGTACTTTCCAGAATGGACTTTGAAATGCTACATGAGCGAATCATATTATTTTTAAGAATAAACTCCAGTGAAGAAGACAAATGGTAATATCCTTCCTCTCTCATGCCTCATTGTGCATTTTCAACACCCAGAACGTGTCACTTAAACCTAGGCAGCAATGAGCTGAGGAAGGAATTACCACAGTTTTCACTACTTTTCTTTTTGAGATAGAAATGAGAATTCTCCGTAACAGGAAATGAAGTAATGTCTTGCCTTCACTAAACGAAAGGTGGTCGTTCTGTCAAAAATTTGGAAAAATTCTGTTTCAGAAAACACCAATGTAAAACTTGTTAGAAGGAAAAAGATGGCATGGAGTGAGGAGACCAGTCAAAATTATTTCTTGTCATGAAGTGAACTGATCATGAAGTGAACAATTTTAGCTGAAGTATATGCTAAGGCTTTCATTTAAAGTCCTTTGTACAGTCGATATCTTTTGTCAGTCACCCGTTTAACCTGATAGCCAGCAAAAAATAGAAGTCATTCTGATTCAGGAATGTGGCTTCAGTGAAGAAATAACTTTTGCTTCTCAAAAGCATAAGAAAGCTTTCATGTTCCTGCATATTTGGCCTTTGCACAGTCTGTAAATGGCACGTCAAATAAGCTAGCAGAAAGGCTAATTTGTTTTTGATGGTCAGAACTAGAAATTCTGTATATTTAAGCCTTTCAAGGGCTTTGATTATTTTGTAAAATTACAAACATATTTTAAAACACTGAGTTATAAATTTTGTGTCAGTTTTTTTCTTTCTCTCATTTGCATGGCTACTGCTTTGGAAAAATACTGTAATGACTCTCAGCGCTCATTACAGGGCACAGCATTGACTTATATTTCCAGCCAATTAAAGTACAAAGCTCAGTGAGTAACTGAATTTTGTGCTCAGTTGCTAAACTGAAAAAGAAAGGGGCACAGACTGGGGAAGGAGAATGAACAAAGAATAGTATAAATCAAACTGAAGTTCCTGCCTTAAAGAGATACAAAGCTAAAATGGACCCTTCCTTCTAAAAATTTCATAAAATGCAAAATCTTCCCTTTGACTAAACCATTTTATGTCAGGAGCATCTACTTCAGGGACATTTCAGGTTGTGGGAAAAAAGGGCTAGATTTTCAAAACTGGAAGATGAGGAGATAAAAATGGTTTTGAAACACCTTGTTGCTCAGTAGCTGATTCACTTAAGGCTCTGTTTTCAAGCTTTCTACGACAGTTCAGATCTTCATATAAAACACTAATAAAGAACCATCACAGAATGGTTTGGGTTGGAAGTAACATTTAGAGGTCATCTAGTCCAACCTCCCTGCAATGGGCAGGGGCACCTTTCATCAGATCAGGTTGCTCAAAGCCCTGTCCAGCCTGAACTTAAACATTTCAAATGATGGGGCACGCACAGCTTCTCTGGGC
>KZ506090.1:286937-301910 GCA_002844005.1 Limosa lapponica baueri | reverse complement strand
CTGAGGACTCCAGAGCTGGACACAATACTCCAGGTGGGGTCTCACCAGAGCAGAGTAGAGGGGCAGAATCACCTCCCCCAGCCTGCTGGCCACACTTCTTTTGATACAGCCTAGGATGCAGTTGGCTTTCTGGGTTGCAAGGGCACATTGCTGAGTCGTGTTGTGCTTTTGTCATCAACAAACACCCCCAAGTCCTTCTCCTCAGGGTTGCTCTCAATCCATTCTCTTCCCAGCCTGTATTTGTGCTTGGGACTTCTGTGACCCATGTGCAGGACCTTGCCCTTGGCCTTAGTGAGATTCCTGAGATCTGCATGGGCCCACCTCTCAAGCCTGTCCATGTCCCTCTGGATAGTGTCCCTTCCCTTCAACATGTGACCAAACCACACAGCTTGGTGTCATTGGCAATCTTGCCAATGGTGCACTCAATCCCACTGGCCATGTTTCTGACAAAGATGAAAAAAAGCACCAGTTGCAATACTGACCCCTCTGGAATGCCACTGTTCACTGTTTTCCACTTGGATATTGAGCCATTGACCATAACCCCTTGGAGCTGGAACATTATTTTCCTATGCTTGTTAACTGCTTTCTTTGATTACAATAAAGAAATATGCTTTGAGAAAAAAAAAAAAAAAAAGAAAAAAAAAACCAAAAAAAACCACCTGAGAATATTTCAAACAATATGACCTATCGAATAGCTAAAGACAGCCATCCCAGATTATAGCAGATTGTCACCACAATTGTTTGTTGCATGTTGGGAGGGCTGGGGATGAGACAGTTTTTTGCAGTTCTACCATCTTCAAATTGCAGTAAGGATGGCCATGTTTTCTCCTTTCCCTCTACCCCTTGAATGAACCAGGCCCATAACTATGTTCCTTTTATATTCTCTGTCATGCTGGATATCGTCATTCGGCGACAAGGAAATGTGATGACAACAATTTTTAGAGCAGAAAAATTGCCAGTTTTGCTTGATTATGGGTTTAATTCTTTTTTTTATGCTCATCTAGATTTGCCCAACAATGAATTTCAACAATATGAAGAGCCTGAGGCAGTAGCAGGTTTACTATTAACAAAAGATGATATGAAAAAGTGAAGGACACTAACAGTTTCTTGTAGGTCATTCGTATGCCTAGGTATATGTTACAGACCAAGTAGTTCTAGACAATTTTTTTCTATAATGACAATGTGTGTATTATGATTTTTAGAAATGCAGTTTTTCATACTGGAAAACCTCACACAAGAAAACTTCAAGACATATAAAAGACCCTGAATTTCTCTTCTGAAACTAAATTGAAGTCAGATTGAAGACTAATAATAAGAAAAAAGGAATTAATTTCCCTGTGTAAGTAATACTTGTAACTGGCATTTCTAATGTATTTTTTTTGTATATAGAACAAGATAATACTCCTTTGACAAACTCTAGTTTTAGAAATCTATATTTTGAAAAATAGTGTGTATAGCATCCACATTTTTCAACCTCTTTCTGTTGTCAATAATAAAAGTTATCAGTGAAAAAAAATAGTTTTACAGTATTTTCATCAATACTTTATTCTTTTCTCTTAAATAAAAAAGCCTCCCCAATTTGTTTTCCATGAAATTCCTCTCCAGAGTGTTCAGATATATTTCTTTCAGAGCTGTTGTCTTGGAACAGTAATTTTGTCCTGAAAGCAGCATTCATCTGATTTTGCCTCTGCAATCGTTGTTCCAGATAAGCATATTCCCATGGACAAATTTAAAAGTACTAATGCAGCTTTATCTGTTTGAAGTGGTCTCCTCTGTTATCAACATTCACTGAGCATGAGGACCCAAGATGTAGTGTTTTTCAGTAAGTACCACCAAGTTTTTATTCAGCTCTCACAAGAGTGCTACACTTCCGGCTTTCAACAATATCACAGAAGATGCTTCTGGGCAGCCAAAAAAAAATAATCAAAATCAAAATCTGTAGTTTGCAGCCAAAACCAACAACAATGCATTTTATTTGCATACATCCCTGAAGAGACCATGCTAAAGAGTCATCACAGAAAAAGGCTTCTTAGGAGTTGGCAGAACTTTTTCAGGCTCTGCCAGTATTTTGCTGCTTTGTTCACAGCTGAGAATGCAACAGGCATTGGGTATTAGAAAATCACTTCTAGGGAGGAGTTTATAACAGAAGCCAATGTTTTTGTCTTATTTAGTGTAATCCTAAGATTGGTCCCACAGTTATAAAGAGAAAGGATAAATTAGAAGAGTTACTTCGCATACTGAGAGGTTGTTGGGCTCATCTGTTATCACCAATAAGAAGTTTTTAACTTCAGTGTAGGTAAGAAATAAATGAGAGGAGTTTTATCAGTCTTTCACCTACTGAGCCCTTCTTTCTGAAAGCTCTAGTTGAACTGGTCTGTTGGATTTTTTATTTAATTCAGTTTACCTCTTCTTTGTGTTTCACAGTTCTTCTCCAATATCTTTATTTATAGTCCTTTTCTGTCTGAGGTCCTTTCTGCAATATATCTTTCTTATTATTTATCCCAGGTGCTTCTTATTTTGGGCAACAGTTCTACTTCGTAGGCAATGCCTTTCATCAAGAACATCAGACCAACCATACTTGTTCAAGACAAAGTCTTGACTACAGCTATGGCCTTGACTACCTGTTCATGTAGGGAAGAGTTTGATTATGGCTGGCTTATATGTTTATTTCCCCTAACATGCTTCTTTCATGTCCAGTCCAGTGAAGTGCTTAAGCACAATGTCATAGGTGCATTTAGAACTGACCAAAATCATGGACGCTATTCAAAGGGAAGCGCAAACTTATATGACAGCATAGTCATGTTTTCTGATTTTTTGCACTGTTGCATTCCTATTAATTCCATGATTTGGGTTTTTTTGGCTGCTACTGCTTTCATGGAGTTGTCTTGTGTGACATCAAGGTCTTGTTCTTGAATGGAAATGGTCAGTTCAGAATTCATCACTTTATATGTGAATCTATGATTGATTGTTCCTACGTGCATCACCTATATTAGGGGTAGAGTATTCAGCTTGACAGGTCATTAGAAGACCATGTTATAACTTCTAATAAAATTCAAATTCCTTGATTATCTCTGTATTGTCACAAGAGAAATGTGAATAACCTCTCAATGAGAATCTATTCATGTAAGAAAAAAACTTGCAATGAACAGTTGAGATTAGATAAAATACCTTTTCTAAAAATGCTCAGCATTTATTTGCTAGATGCATCTATTTGATATATAGATTTATATTGGATCTGTATACATGACTAGAGTTCTTTTTTGACAAGCTGTTTCCTGACATTCGTGAGATAGATGAACATTTATCAGTCTCCAACTTCTAATGCATTGCCAATCTGTCTTGTACTTCCTTTCCAGAAAAGAATCTTTTTAGGTTTCTTTTTGAGGTCTCTCTATGCAAGTGGAATATAAGAAGTGGAGGACAGAAGAGGGGGAAGGGTGAAATTAATTTCATTATCCTCATTGTTATGTGGTTGTGGTTTTTTTTCCCAAACACTAAATCCAGTTAAAGTTGCTTTCTTGCCTTAGCCTTCCATTCTTATGCATGCATTGGCTTCTTAAATACATAAATGTCATTTTGGGTGAGGATATTATAAACAATATTAGTGAAGTAGATTTTTAATTGTCTCTTTCTGCTTGTTATTTATTTGCCTATTTATTTTATCTAATTGCTTTATTTTTCTGTTGTACACTGATCCCACAAACTTTCACAACTGAGGATAGGATGAACTGTAGTGCACAAATGAGAAAAAGGGACCAGTGAACAGAAGATGGTTAAATAGATTTACTTAAACACTACTTATCACACAGAAACATAATGTTTCAGTTAACTGAGAGGAACCACTGTACAAGTGTTCTTAAGTTTTTGTCTCTTGACCCAGAACAAGACTTGTGGTCACTTGTTCTCTTTACAGGTAGCTTAATGAAAAGTTCAGTATTAGGTCAAACACAGAGCTATAAAAAAATAATCTCACTTTCCCAAACAGGGTAAGCAAACAGGGTATGTTAGTTGCATCTTTTTACAAGTGTCTCAATAGCAAATTAGTAGATGACAGCAGAACAGAATAACAGTGCTACAGACTCAATACAGTTCTGAAAAAAATGTATGAGTTCTGATAAGTGACTGAATTTTAACATGTAGTTTAGAGCAGGCAGTTTTGTTCAGAATTAAACCTCACATTTCATTATGCTTTTCTTAAAAATCATTTTACTGATAAATCTGCTTTGCTTGTTGCCATTGCTTTCATTTATCTGTCCAATATAAATTTGTCTCTCTCACAAGAATCTTGCATGTTACAAATTAATTTTGCTGTCTTGTTCAAATAAACATTAGGAAGCCATTTAACAGGGAAAGGAGACCTTGTCACTTCCTTTGTGTAATTATATTTAAAAGGGTAACAAAAGTGATGATCCTATAATATTAAAATGAAGTTCATGTGCCTTAATTGTAAAGTTATCAACCGTTGAATAAGTTGTAATATGCATGCTGCCCTTCAGCTGTTGCAGCTGAACAGGTTATTATACGCCATTGAGAAGTATGGGATGAATATTCTGGAACCAGCAATTTTAATATAAACTCTGCAAATATAGGAATCTTTAGGTTGATAAGCTGTTAATTTTTAGATGACACAGTGGCAGCCACCATTCCTTTCTCCTCTCTTCTTGATGGCTTCTTTGTAATCTTGGCCCTCTCACTATCAGCAGAAAAAGAACAATTTCACTGCTAAGTGAGGAAATCCTTCACCTATTTTAAATTTATATTTAAGTCTCATAGGAGCAAGAAGAATGGTTCTCTTCTTGCCTTCTTTAAGACTTGCTACTGCACTGAAAAAGATAAGATGGTGTTCCAACAAGATCTGGATGTTTCTGTTCAGTGAGTTTCTATTCTCTGTTGCACCACTTGCTAATATTTTTGCTTTCTCTTTCTGTCTGACAGCTATAAAAATGCATGACCCAAGAAACAAAGAAGCTGGATTTTTCCTTGTAAAACAAATTAGTATGAGAGACACACCTTCACAGAATAAATTCTATCTTTTTTCTCATGAAAGAAATTATTCAAAGAGATCTGTATTGACTCAGTCACTCTCTGATAACAAGTGCAATGCAACAGCTTTCCTCTGTTACTCTATTACTGACTTAGTTATGTGTCATAAAACTTTGGAGGTAAATAAACCTCTACCAAAGCAGGATCATCGATGTAAGCAGGAGATAATACTTCTATAGAGTTCATCACCTGGAGTTCTCATTCTACAGTGATAAGCAGCAAAAGGGGAATTAAAAAAACCCACATGGAACCCTGTTCAGTTAAATGTGCTTCTGCAATAGTTGATCTGATACCATCTATACAGACAAACTGATAAAGACTTCCACCAGGAAACCCTGTTTTCTTGCTTCTGTCCCTCTTTGGTGTGCTCTGCTGTCTGCTCATCAGAGCCTCCTTCTCCAGCTGACTTAGGTTGTGACCCCCTTCAGTCCAACCCAGTTTTCATTGGGCTATGGTTATTCCAGCAGAACATCATTGCCTGCACATATATGATACATTTATTCACATCCTATTACACATGAAATGGTATTTTATTGGTGAGAAAAGTTTGCCTCTTTGATGTTTATACCCTTCTTAATTCCTTTACTCTAAAGCCGTGTCTTGCTCCTAATAATGCTAACTCCCAGTCATACTAAAGACAAAATCTCCTAATAGAAGTCAGGAGTATTTTGTGCCTTGTATAGTATCTATCTCATTCTGATGCTGTTAGATGTCTGCCTGTATGCATGCCAGCATTTTTTCATTTCTTTGTACAGTTAGTATGCTTATTGAGAAAAGTCACACAGTAGGAGTATAAAGAAAAGTAGAAAGATAGTCAAAGTATGTCTATTTTTAAATGTATGAATGATTTAAATAAGTAATAAGACAATGGAAGTGTTTATATACTTAAGTTTATGTATAGTTTAACACTGAATTAGAACCTATGAACTTCTCAAAGATCAGTATTATATATGACATTATATACAACATTATGTTTTCATACATCTTCAAATATTTTCCAGATATCTTGACATCACTTTTACTTTAAGGAATAAGGAATATAAGCAAATATTTTCAATGTCAATTTTAAGGAATCATAACTCATAGAGAACAATGTATTTTCTGACACAAACAAATAAACTAACCAACCAAAACCAAAACAAACAAAACAAAATATGAGGCATATTCCTATACAAAATCTTATGAAGCAAGCTTTATTACTCAGACATGTGTTCACTCAGACTGCATCCTGTGTTGCAGACATTCTTTCCCTAATCTGGGCAAGACCATTTTGAGCAGGATTGCAAACAGGTACAGTCAAATTAGTCTATTAAGCAAGACAGGTCTTACTAAAACTTGATAGAAAACCTCAGGGTTTGTTGCAGTCTTATTTCTTCCCTGCCTCTTGAGATTGGGTGCCAGCTCTGGAGAAAATTATTTGACTGTCTTTTTTGTTTAAAAACTGATCTACAAAACTGGGGAACAGCTGGTCCTGATCAGAGCAGGCCAGTGAGTTTTGAGGCTTACATCACGACTGCAAAGGCCCACACATCAGAGTCTTGGCTAAAGCAGTACAACATTTTTGTAAAATTACTAGCAGATTTATCAAGTTATAAGTGATTTACCACCTTTAATGGGATCCAAAACGAATGGGACTCTTGTATTTTTAATTAAAAAAAAAAAAAATTCAGCTTCCATAAGTGAGTTTGCAAAGAGGAAATGAATATAAGACATCCACACCGACAAACACAAAGCATACTTGTTTGCCTTCCTCTCTTGTGAAGGACTGATACCTGTATAATAGAGGCAGACTTTGGGACCCCTAATGGGAAAGGAAATGTTTTCACTTAACCTTAAAACGATGGAAATATACTGTTTACATTTGAACAGGCACTTTCAATTTTTAAATGCCCTGATGGGCAAACATGAAAAAATTATTCCATCCCCTTTCTTTTGCTCCAATCCCTTGAACTGCAAGGGCTAGCAAAGTAGTGTAATAACAGAAATGGTAGGAGGAAAGTAAATTTAATTCACCCTTTGTATCAGAGCCAAAGAAAAACTTCAATAGTATGCAACAAGGAATAGCAGATGGCCGACTTTCTTTTAGAAAGCTGCAGTCATGAATGCTCATGTTACCTTACTTAATTGAGTATAAACTGCAATGTAAGTGGCTGCATGTTAGTGCTGGGCAAAACGGATCACTAGAATTAGCTTTTATATATGTTTTTTATCTTGATGCAGTTTTTCAAGTGCTATTCTCATGTTTTCACAGGGACCTGTGCAGCATGAATATACTTTCTTAATTGTTACCCATTACTCTGAATGCTTACATAGGTTTTAGCTCTCTGCTTTGTGAACTCCATGTGTATTTTGAATCCAGGCTTCCTTGCACATACCTGGAGGGTATCAGAGCCCATTTTTCAAAGAGGAAATTCACAGGAAGATAAGTACCTTATTAAGTTTCCATCCGGCAATGGGAAATTTTCATACTTGGGGGACTACAGGGATGACAGAGGAACCTAGTGGCTCATGAAAGGGTTTTTGGTAAGTACTGTTAAGTGACTGTGGGATTGAAGAGTTCTGACCTAACTGTTCAAACTGTTAGGTACTGGGGGAGGTGCTGGCTTTGCTTCTCCAACATACATGACTTTGCTCAAGTACCTGAATTATCTGTTATCATATATTTAGGACTGATCCTGATCTTTTACTTATTCTTTCAGTCTTGTGTTGCCTTGATTTTTTTTTCTCTGTGGGAGCTTGGGATGTTTCTGGAAAGAAGTCTAGTTTATTGCCCTATATAACTGTTGCCAAATCATGGAGCACACCAGTGAATACCCCAAGCCCTAGTGAAAGAACAGAGTTGCTTGCATCAAAAGGCACCAAACATGCACCTTTTAGTGTTACATGTACTCTGAACTGGATTTCTTTTTGTTGTCATATCTGTATCAGCTTTTTCCCCTCCTCCCCCACCCGCAGCCCACGGTGTTTGTTGCCTGTGACAATGTGGCGATGTGAGTTCAACATCGTGTAAAAACAAAATCAGTAATGTATGCAGGAGGTGGGGAGAACCCCTACGCACAATTGGATAAAAATGGTTCTGTGATCCCTAAAGAGAAAGAAACACTTAAGTTTTTGCTGATTGGCACCAGAAACAAACCTTTACCCTGAAAAAAGAATTGAACCCAGCTGCCTGACAGACATATTCATCTCCTTCTCAGGGGAAAAGTAAATGGAGTGCCCAGGAGTTTTATGCTTATCAAGCAACTATGGCAGCCTAAAATTGTTTACCCATTTCTGTTTACATGTGATCAAGACATGAGGTAAGAAACACATTTACATAACAAAAGCATTTCTAAATTCTGTGTTTTCAAAGGAGAGGCAGCTTTCTGTGTCTTCTATTGCCTAGTCACCTGTAAAGCAGGTACTAACAAATCACCTGTAGGGCTATATTTTTAGAGTTATATTTTTAGTGCAGCATTAAAACTTCTCTTTAGATTTTTGTAGCTGCAGGGATTTTCATTCCCATGTACTCCTACTCAAATAGTATGCTATCACATTTACTTGTTATTAAATCTGGTATAACTAAAGATGTTCAAATTCTTCTGAATTATAACTGTTTTAATGTTTAAATTCTTTTGCAACTTTGTTATTAGACAGATGATTAGAATCTTACTTAAGTGTAGATATACAGGAGTTCCTGCTTGAAAATGAAGTCCATTAGTTAGCTATTTGCATCTTTTACTAATTTTTTTTTCAGAGAAATAAAAAAATAGCACAACAACAAAAAAAAAGCCAAAAAAACCTTACAAGAAGCTACTCACACTAAGCAGTACAGATAAGAAACCATTGTTGTGGATGTTTCCTTTACTGTTGGTAACATCTGATGCTACAGACTAAGCACAAGTGCTCTTATAAATGGCCACAGAAGCTTCTTTCAGTGAGAGATAGATTCCCCACAGCTTGCTTTGCAGACGATAACCTACCTGCTTTGTACAAAAGAATACTGCTCTCTAGTGGAATATGGGAAAAGATTCCATGACCTCACCACTTACCTTCCTTTGCATTCTGAGCTGTTTGCTGATGAAAAGCAGCTTAGCTTTGTTCTAGAGTTATGACATGTTATGATATATGGCTACAATTACTGTGAGATTATACTGTGAAGTGGCTTTGCTTTTGTAATCAAGTAAAAGAAAATTCTTTTTTTTTTTTCTTCAAAACTCCTTTGTAAATTGAAACCAGTGGTTTTTACCATGTCCCTTTTTTTCAGAATGCTGCTGTCTATATCAAGAGCGTGGAACTAATAACTATTTAATTTACACAGGAACTCATAATAATTTAGCTGGCATAAGGTTAATTTCAGAGTGATTAATAGCTGCGTTTATACAGCTGGAAATTTTAATAATGTCTCTCTCTGGAATTTATAGTGCTAATATTTTATATTCAGGATTTTCTTTCTGTTGTGGTCATTGCCTCCTTTGGAGAGGGAAAGGTTTGCTGAAGCAGTGATCAAGTTGTTCAAATTGTTCGGTATATTCTGTCTGTCTCAGCGGGTGGGACACTGTGAAAATACATATGCACGCACAAGATGTGATGCTTTCAGTTCCCTTCCTCCAGGGCTAGTTGTAGATCTGTCATCTGTTTGGCTAGACTTGATGGGATCAGGGCTCCTTTGACAGCTTTAATCGCTATCACTACTCACAGCAAGCCTGCAAGCTAGTGAATTGACATGCTGGACATACTTAAAATGGGCATGTAGTGCAGGACTGAAATGAACCCAGCCTGGAATGTGCTGTAAGTGTGCATTCAAAACAGGCATGCACTGCTTTTAGGTATTACAATGTTAAACCTGGAGCCAGCTGTTTGCTGAAGATTTATTTCCAATATGCCCAGTCCCTTAGGCATTGGAAAGTAACTTAAAACATCATCTGCAAAAAAGCTGGTTAGTCTATGCCCAGAGAGCCTGGTTCTTGTTTTGTTTTCCGGAAATGGAGGCGGTCACGCTAGGCTAATGCAGGAATTTTCTGAATAGTACCTCACTGAATAGCTCTTTAAGGGACTTACTTTTCATGCTGTGAATAGAGGCATTTGGAAAGATCTGTAATGAAATACAATTTTTTTTTTCTTAAAAAAAGTAAATGGCAACATTAATCCAAAAAGCATGGTGAACAGAACCAACATTTTGAGTGTTAGAGGCAAGGAAAATAAGCATAGAGAGGATTATCAGCCTCAGAGGTTTTCCTCCTTTCTTTTCTGCAGAGTATCCTCAGCATGCAAGGGAAGATTAGAAGTTTCTAAATTTCTAAATTTCAGTTTAGGAATTTGAGGAATGATGCTAGTTAACTTGTAATAAAACCAACACATCAGAAGAATAACTCCTCATTTGAGGGACTTAAAGCACTTAAAACTGTTACTGTTTTATACTGTTGGTTAGGCTCTAGCAATTTTGGAAAATTTTCTGTAGTCACAAGTTTTCTGAACAGGAACAATTTCCACCTACAGTTTACTCAGTAACGTGGTGTATTTCACTCAGAGAAATCTGCTGTGTTGCCACCACACCACAGTGGAATTTTTGCTCTTTTTTTTTTGCAGGTATAGACTATTCTCCATCACTATGCTTTTCTACTGCCACATCTATGCTGGAAATTCATTCCTAGACTAGAATCAGCCTTAAAAACATTGGTGAATTTAGCCTTGAAACTTAGGGAGGTTTAGGATAAAAAGATTATTGTCCTCTTTTACTGGCAAGGAAATTGAGGTAGAAAGAGGTGAAGATGAAGTGTTAAAATTCCATAGGATTTATACTGGTGTTTGGAATAGAACCCAGATCTCTTGCCTCCTACTCCTGTCCATTAACCAAAGTATTATGCTTCCTTCCCTGGAGTATTTACAGTCTTTCAGTTCCACTGGTAATGGAAAGTTTTCCTGGGGGTGGGAGGAAAAACTGTAAAAGGAGAGTACAAATAAAACCATCTAGAACAGAGGAAAATAGAAGACTAAATCATCTGCAAAATCTGGTAACATGACACAGAACAAATAATGAACTATGGTTAACATTCAATAGTTTTAATGCATACTGAAGCACATATTGCAGAGTGTTTCTTGACAGTTCTCAGATGTCTTTAGCACTGGAATTTCAGGTTGCAAAACACAGGGATCCATTCATGTGGCATAATCACAATGGCATTCAAGTTATACCTTAAGGCTTTCACTTTGCAGTGTACAGAGATAACACAGAAAGAACATGGGTTTCTCTTGAACAAACTTCACATAGAAGGTATTACTACTGGAAATATTGTTTCTGCTAGCATGACAGAAATTTGTTTCCTTCTGACCTGAATATGAATTATTGACATTTTTATATTGGTTCTGTAATTATCATTAATTAATTAAGATTAATGTTTGTGAAGCACATTAAACAAAGCAGTATGTTAATGCTGTTTAATACTGTTATTGATTTACAGCACCTTTTGCAAACATCAGGGCTTTAATGAATAAGAAAATAACTAGTCATACAGCACATGTTGGTTTTGGTTTTTTAAGTTGAATTATATGGGTAAATGACAGAATAATTAGAGTGAAAAAAAACTTTCAAGTCAACATTCAAAGGAAGTCAGAGAATTAGCTGTTCAGCTTTCATCTCAGAGAGTGCAATAAAATCAGAAACAGATGACAAAAGCCATGGTCTCTAGAACAGCATGCAGAAAAATTGATAGACAAGGTTATACATCAGAAATCTGAGCATATGTTGAAGATGATCTTTCAAATGTCTACAAGTAAAGAAAAATGGACTCAAAATGCCCTTCATGCATACATCTCCTAGTCTTCTGGGTCACAAAATGTGGATGTGGACATGAAAACATTCCTTTCCATATGAACCTGTCCCATGTCTTAATCCATAATTTCCATGACAGAAGCCATGGAACTTGTGTCTCAACTGCACATGCTGGGATAAACAATATGGAGTTCGTGCTACCAGAGACAGGGCTTCAGGACACATAAAGATCCTCTGAGGAAATGCAATCATTGCTAATTTCTTAGTTGTTTTCTCTTAATTTTGCCATCCATTAGCCATACTAGAATACTGCTGTATCATCCCTAAGAATGTCAACCAAATGCATGGGAATTTTCCTTTTCAGAGATTTACATCCTGTAGGAAGTAATTATGTATGCTTAAATGTTAAAGCTTTATCTGGAGATATCCACTCCAAAAACATGTGGGTACAGCAAAGACTTTGATCTGTCTTCTATGGCCTTCCCTTCTATGTCTTTAAAATATTTAATATATTGGCCTTACAGACCATATTGATTCTAGGTGTGACCTTAGGCAATGAAATATAAAGAATGAAAAAGGACTGAGTACTACACAGTTACCAGACTGGGGCTTTTATCCAGAATTATATCTCCAAGGATCCTTGAGTTCACATTAGTATTTTCAAATTTGGGCAAATTCGGTGATTTCAACAGGTATTGTTCTCTGAGTTCCTGAAAGTTTCCAGGTCACAACAACAACTTGGAGCCACATGCTAAATTCAGTGGAAACAGCAGGTCCATTATCAAAGAAGGCAGCTCCTTTTTGTCCCTTCATGGTAGCATTATGTTATCTTTGTTGTTATCATCAGTAAATCAGTATCTCCTGTCCAGCTTCTAAATACCATTTCTCAGGAGTGGAAAAGAAGGAAAAGAATACACAGGGAATGGTGAAAGGAATACAATAAAGGAAGTGCTAAAACAATACAGGAATTAGCCAGGAATCCCCAGAATTTGTTGATCCTTGACTATCTGGTTAAAGGCTGTCAGAAGGGCATTTGGAGTTAATATTGTTGTTCACAGAGTGTTTAGAAGTCATACTGACTTGCTGTATTGATTTTAAGCTGTACAAGAAAAAGCATTTGCAACAGTACAATGGAGAGGATATTTGGATTACATTTCTGTATTGGTTTATAATAACCTGTTGATAGGAAATGTGACTTGGTAGTCTTAGGTCTTTCAGAAGTCTATATATGTAATCATGAGAAACTGCAGTCATGGCTGTGATTGGCAGGAGAGGTGGACTACTATTTCATAAGTCCCTCAGAGTCCATTTCACACATGTTATTTAGGGTGACAAGGACTTCCTTCAACTTTTTTTTACACAACTTCTTTACGGATTCAGAGAGGGAAGTAGTGAGATGGCATGTTGCCAGTGTCTGTATAAACCTATCTGCTATGAGTGTTAATCTTCTGAACGTCACTGCTATAAATGCTAAACAGGGATTCGATTTGGGTGAAGTTGAAAATAAGATAGATGATTAGGTGCATGGACCTCCAAAGAGGAAATAAGGAAAGAATTAAAGATAATCTGTTTTGGGGTGACTTTTTTTGTGATTTGTAATTTGGTGACCTCTTGGAGCCACAGTTGCTTTAAAGATTCATAAAACAGGACTTATAAGTGCTGCAACTCCTTTCTAATTCTGGACCCAACCTAAATGTCTTTGCTGGATCTATATTTGTCATTGGCTAGGATTATACCTGAATGAACCAACTGTTCATATTCCTGCATGTTGGTTTTGTCCTTTAAAACCTTTTTTCATAATCCTGAGCTCTCCATACACTAAAGAGATATCAAGCAGTTGAGAAATAATACGACCTCACATATGGATAGTGTCCAGCTAATCCCTGCCCCTTTAGACAGGAGGCAGATACAGTGAAGAATTTCTGACTGGATTATTCATCGAAATTCTACCACAATGTTTTGTATTTAACAAGCTGTGTTGTCATATACAATAAAATAATTCTATAAATAATCCAGTGGTTTGGGGAGGTCTGTGGGAAGTCTGCCTATTGGGACATCATCCATATGTTTATTCTGGTCTGTAATATTTCTACATGATCTTGTAATGCAGTGTAGCTTTAACTGTGTTGAGTACACTGCCTTACAGTGCATAATCTCTGTAAAGCAGAAGCTCACAGGAGATGACCAGAGGTGTTTCTCACTAGGTTTGGAATAGTTTCGAGCAGTAGGTTTCTGAACCTCTAAGTTTTAGAATGAGAAACAATAAAGCAAAAAAGTAATGTTTCAGTACAAATCTTGAACATATAAACAGTAACTTATACTTCATTCAAAGCACTGAATGAGCCACAAGTTGAGCTACGTGTTGCTGTGTTTGTTTAAAGCCAGGGTAGGTGACAGGCATTATATTACGTACACAAAGGAAATGAGAGAAGCAGAGGAATACCAGGGATTGTTTTTAATGTCATTTTCAACACTGTAAGAAGCGATAGCTTCAGGTATGAACTTTGTTACTCCTGACTTTATGTGAGAAGGAAACGCATGGAGATACACATCCTGATTAGTTGTTTAGATTGCTACTTTGTAATTTTTATACAAAAATACTTCGGGAATGTATTACATTAAAAAGAAGATTGAATTGTAGTGGCTGATTTCTAAGTGTGGTAAAAGTTTTGGTTGCTGTGTCTTGCTCACTTTTGTCTGTTACCATGTGTGTCCCCTCCACTTGTTGGGTAATGTTAGATCCCAGTGGACCTTTCTGCTTTTGCTTAGTTCTTGTAATAAGGAATTATTAATATTTTGTTACTTTTAAACATCCTTTTCCCAAAAATACCCAACTAAATTCTAAAATGTCTTTCTGTGCATTTTTTTAGCTGTTTGGCCTTGACTTCTAGGAGGGGCTTAGCTGTGCTGCTCAGATTTTTTTTTCAAGAACTGTTTCTCACACACCTGATCTAGATTACCACTGCAATGAAATGGTAGGCTGAGGCTTTAGGGATATAGATGATAAACGTAATTGCTGGCACCAAAGTATAAGCTTCCAGGAAAGAAAAAAAATCAACAACAACAACAACAAAAAACCCCAAAACCAAAAAACAAAACCAAAAAAAACAGAAAGAAAGACATAGACCAGCTCGAGTGGATCCAGACGAGGGCCACAAAGATGATGAGAAAGCTGGAGC
>KZ506090.1:263605-286629 GCA_002844005.1 Limosa lapponica baueri | reverse complement strand
AATGTCCCTTCCACAGAATCACAGAATGATATGGGGTTGGAAGGGACTTCTGGAGATCATCTTTCTCTGTTTCCTCCAAAATCTGCAGCTCCTGAGGGCTGGACTGAGCAGAAACCAAATTATTCTATGAAGAAAAAAACCAGCTTAAATATTTATTACGATAAATGTTATGCTTCCAATTATGGATATTAATCTCTGATCATAACTAATGAAAAAGTTATGACTGAATCTCTAGAGAGAAAGACATATTGGAGGAAATCTGAGCTCTGTTCAAGTTTTCCGGGCTTTTGCATTTGACTTTAAAAAGGGTAAGATTCAGTCATCAAAACAGATGGACAAGTAATCTCAAAAGGGTGTTAATTGTTAAACTTAATGTTTATCTGAAGGGTTGTTCCATCTGAAAACTCAACCATTTAATGAGAAAATAAGAGTACTTACTCATATTTATTTTGGCTTCTGTTAATAAAACAAATTGGCAGAGGGACACAAATATGGTCTTATATTGTTGATTGGGATAGAGATAGGTACTGAAAATTTCATGGTCTTTTTCCTGCAATTGCAGAAAGGATTTTAGCAGCAATCGCTTGATTGTGATGGTGGGGAAAGGTAATATGAGATACCAACAGTTTGTAGTGTTTATAAGTCTGTTCATTTCTGCACTGACTTTAAGTTGATCATTAACTAAACCTCAAAAAAAAAGCATTCTATTTAATCTCAAAATGTCCTTTTCCATTCATGGGACAAGGTTTTACAAACACTAGTCAAACGCAACTGGAAGCAAGCTCTGGTAACATTCATAACAAAAGGACAAAATATCAGGTCTGCTAATGGTCTTTCCTGTACTGGATGGCATCAGATTACCAACCTTCTGGAAATCCCTTTTCTATTACTTCTCTCAACCACAATAATCAAATCCAAATTAATACAAAAGAATAAGGAGAAGGAAAATGCTAAGCAGAAAGAGCAGAAATTGGAGAAGGTGACAAGTGTCTTTACCAACTAGCTATCTTCTATGTATCTGACCTTCACATTACCGTAACCTTTCCTATGACTTGTTTTGCATTATTATAATGGTTCTTTAAAAAACCTGGAAAAAATACTTATTTTTTTACCTTAATCTTTTAAATTAAACTCTTCAATTTTACGCCACAATAACTGTTGCAGTTGTGATGTTTTAAAGCCTGTGTGCAATAGCAGAAACATCCCTTTGGGTTAAGTTGTTAGTTGGAATGTATCTATGCGGTTTTAGGTGGGTATTTCTAAAGAAAGAAAGATTTTGATGTTTTATGCACTTACAAATAACTCTGACGGATCTCTAGACAAGAGTCCTTGCTTTACAAAACAATTAAGCTAAAGTAAAGCCACTGAGTTCAAAAGAGTTGCAACTAATAAACTTACTCTATGAGAGGCAAATAGAAGCTGAACTTCCTAAATGTTTTTACAACATTCACTATTAAACCTGCCTATTATGGAAAATTAATTTAAAAACCCTCAATCTGCTGATGAAAGCCATCTCCACTTATTGCATGAACAATTCATAGGTAGTTCTGGAAGTTAAATTTCAGATCTTAGACCATGTAATAAGTTAAAGAAAGGTCTTTAAGTTTCCTGGTGAAAATTAACTCTCCAAAATTCCTTTTTTACCTTATTAACAAAAGGTCAATATTCTTCTCCGAAAAAGGTTATGAAAACTGTATAGATGATAAACAGTCATCTGTGGAGGTCACTACAGCTATTTGTACAGACGTGTCACATATCCACTACCACTTTTTGTGTTAAAAACATAAGTAGACACACTTTTTAGGCATATGTTTTAGAAAATGTAGTGTGTGCTGACTGGGACCAGAGACCCTTTAGCAAACTTAACTGTTTTCCATGTTTCAGTCCAAAGTATAATGATATTGCATAATGGGCAAGATATTTCCTTCATATTTTGCAAATCTTAGAAAATTTTACAAAAGCAGTGTAAACATTTTAATCATTTTTAACCAGTAATTCCTTGTTCTTGTGACTATGTAATTGTTGTCTTTGGGTTTTTTGGTTGGTTTTGGTTTGGTTTTTTTTTTTTTTGTCTGCTTGGAGACCTTCTTCAAATACTAAAAAGTAGGTATGTTTTAGTGTTTAATGTCTATAAATTCTTCAAAATATTCAAGATCTATTAACCTTAATAGTCTGGCCTGTATTAACAGACAAAATTAAACCTGAACCATTCTGAAGTTCCCATGATAAAATGGGAAAAATATGCATAATTAACACAGACTTTATTTGCTGAGTGCATCTGAATCATCCTGCTTAACAGATGCTCTCAAATTTGCGAAGAGTTGTATGGATTTCTTGCATGTAACTTTCTCCACTGTATGTGCTACCAGAGTGTATCTGTATGTGTTCAGCTTGCTGTGTCTTTGTGTGTGCTCCTTCCCAGCTCTTTCAAGTGCACTCCAATGTTGAGTTTACAGCTAATGTGGATGGATGACATGATTCAAAATCTTTGCAAAATTTTGCAAAGACCCTAGGTATAGGTCTAGACCCTGGGTATACCAGCACAACAGCAGTTCTATGACTATTGATATTTTCAGCTTCACACCTATGTTTCATTTCTTTTCTTTGTTTTGGCTTGTTTGCACAATTGTGTGACTTTGTTGAAGATGACTCAAATTTGTTACTCATTCTCATGTCTAAAATCCTATAGGTAAGACCATAAAGGTTAAAATATATGCTGTCTGTACTTCTGAGCTATTTTAACACCTTGATGTACAACCTGCAGTGCTGATATTGTAATTTGATTTACATAATTTCAAGTGAAGAGTTTAAGGCTCAGAGCTCTGAAATGTTCAAGATGAAATGATCTAGGATATACTGTAATGATCACGCTGTTGTTTAATCTGTGCACAGCTATAACAACATCGCAATTTCCAATATGTTTTTAATCTTGATCCAGTCCTGTTCCAGATACTTTTACTGAGCTTTGCTCAATATTGAGAAAATAAGAATCTCAGAAACAAACAGACACAACTCGGGAAGCATCTGTTTGCTGGTGGAGAAGTAACTTGGAAGAAGTGCAAAAAAATATTTGTTCCACTTTTGTCTCCAATTTTCTACACTGGATGCTTTGATAAGTAACTAAACTTGCTCCAAGACTAGAAATGGGATTATTGTCTCAAACCTACCTTCTGGAGGATTGATATATTTCTAAAAAATGTAAATGTACTCAGGTACTACAATGCTGAGGATGCAATAATAACAAAACCAGGCATTTAAGGATTTCCTTTTGTGTACAAAGCCCGGGGACAAGCAGAATATTCTACTGTATATGACACTGGTTTGGGATTAAGAACAAGAATCCTCTTCCTGGATTTGCCAACAATTTACAAACTGAACCATGAGCACTTCTCATCTACGAAATTTGAATATTTGTCTTCTGTAACTTAGAGATCTATGAACATAGAGAGCAATATAGGATATAGGAATTCATTCATATTAAACAGTTATTTCAAATCAAATGCAAGATGTGCTACCCAGGAAACTGCATTTCAATAGACTGTGGTTTAAAATTACCTATTTTGAAATTTTTTCTTTCAGTGCAAAACATGTCTCTTCGCCTGTATGCCACTTAAAAACAGGTTTGCTATTCTCCCGTGAACTTATTGCCTAATTGTAAGTTAACAAAAAATATTTTCCTTCAGAAAAATGCTTAAACTAAGCTTAATGCTGAAATGCTCTTTTTCTACTCTATTTCCAAATGCCAGTTCCAGATACATATACTGATTCATTAGTTAATTAAGATTTGACTTTTTCTTAATCACTTACCAGTGTCAAACGAAGAGCATTAGAGGAAAGAGAACTCATTTCATAGTGATTCTTTCTCCTCAGAGCACTGCTTCTTATTGAAGTTCAGGTACTGCTTATAAGTACGCCAAAATACCAAAACTTAATCACAGTTGCTTAGTCCAAGTGTATATAGAGTGAGGTTTGGACAAGGCTCATTTACCTCATTGCCAGGTGTAAGAAGAGAGCACAGGGAGATGTTGAAGAAAATAAATACCTTCCTATGGTGGAAGTTGGAAGACTCGTCTGTGAAGGGTTTAATCTTGGGTTCAGGTCATGTTAAATTTCAGTGTTGGGAAAGGAAAGTGAGCACAACCTCTGTCCCTTAGCCAATGAAGCACCTCTAAAGCATGTAAGTCAGTTGTCCCTTGCACCTGACCGCCTATTGCCAAATCATGTCCTGTCTTACAGATGGAATTTATATGTCCTTGACTAAGGCTTGTTTTTTGCAGCCATGTCCCCATACAATGCTGTACAAGCCAGGCCCCATATCTTCTGTGCTTCCTGGGGCCTGCCCTTTAGTGCAGATACAGGAATCTGGTGAAAATCAGTTGGCTAGTATCCTAGCCAAGTGTTTATGTGACACTGCTGTACTGAAAATTGATTGGGTCTGGCTTTCTGATGACCTGGGAAATCCCCGCTTTGTCTACATCATAACACAGGAATATCCAAGCTGGAGTCCGGACCGCAACTTCCAGTGCTCTGAAATTTTCTATTAGAAAAGGTTTGGGATGTATATATTGTATGTATCTCATAGCACATATTGATAACAAAGTACTCAAAAGCATTGTTAAGAATTAATCTAATTTGTGTTTTAACCACTAAATCTTCTCAACTTCTTTCATAGTGAAGAATGAGACAGAGCAGCGGAGTTATTGCAGCTCTGCTAGTAAAACTGCCAGAACTGTTCTAGTCCTTCCCCTCCCCCCTCTATTTAAAACAGTGTAAAACAGTTACTTAGGGGATAAACTTATAATGCTTAATCTCAGTCCAAAAGAAAAAGATTTCTGGAGGAGTTAATACATGTATTCCAGGCTCCCATTTCTCTGTGTTTCTGGTAAGGCTGTGACTACAACACCCAAACTTGCTAGAGCTACAGTTATGTCCCTGGTTAGAAGTCACTCTATCTGGCTAGATGTGTGCTTCTCATTAAATTTTGTCTAAAATGAAAAGAAATCAATAATTGAGAGTTTGGTTTGGTTTTGGGGTGGAGCTTTTGTTGGTTTTGGTTTGGGTTTTTTTTGTTTTGCTTTGTTTGTTTTGGTTTTTTAAATGAGTGCAAAAAAAGGTCTGGAAGACGGTTATTTTTTTTTTTTTTTAGATTCTTTCTTTTGGTCCTGTTTCTTTTTATGACAAAAGTAGATGCTGTCTAGATTTTTGAGACTTATGACTGGAAGCTAAGGAAGTCGCAACTTATGATCAACTTTAGAAAACATATAGCAGAGCAGACCATAGGCCTCTCTAGCCTATGGTTTCTTGTCTGTAGATCATATTAGTGGATTGTAAGGGAATAACATTGGAGCAGTATACCTTCCCTGCTTTGACCTCCTAGCTTCCAGCAACCAAGTTTTAGGGACTTCCTGAGTTGGATTTTGTGCTTAGACTGATCACCTATGTGATTAATGGCACCAGAAGAACTCCTGAGAGAGAAAATTCTGGATAGCTAGCTAGTAGGAGATGCACTTTGATGCAGAACTTGAAGATTCCTGGGAGTGGATAGCAGTGCAGGAGGAGAACAAACCTATAGCTTTGAAGAACTATATGAGGATTAGGGAAAAAAGAAAGTTTACAGAACTGCAAGCAAAAACTGAGGATGGAAGCTGACTTTTTGACTATGCTAAAAAAAAAATAAATGAAACAAATAGAAAATCAAATTAAATAAAACTAAGGTGAAAAGTATTATCCGAAATATAATGAAATAACTGAGGTTCTGAGCATTTATGGAAATGTGCAAAATGGTTCTTGAGTACATGCTAAATGCCATGCTATTGAGATTTTTAAGTGCTACTGTCAGTCTAGTCATATTAAAAATAGCTCCTGAAGCACTAGTTGGAGCTTAACATTTGGAGTCAGTCTGTAGGCTAAAGAACTTGTGTTTCTCTTTGGCATATCCTTCAGCATCCTTTTTTTGACCTTCAGCTAAGGAAGACACTGTCAGTCTGGATAAGCGTTTTCCCAGCTAAAACATGCAGTGCATCAGGAGGAATTGAAAGTCTACAAGTTCCAAATTTCCGCCTACTGTTTGCAAATTAAATACAAATGTGAACAGCAGGAGGCTGACTTTTAAAACAGACAAGTGTTGCCACACATTTATAGGATGGCTCCTCTTCAAATCTCTATATTGGCTTCCTTTCACCTTCTGCATCTAATTTAAACTCCTACCTTCCAATTCGTTGCTACGCTATGGCCTCTGCAGCATGGCACAGAGAGGAGAATTTTTGGAGGAGGCAACACAGAGAAAGTGTGAAAGACTAGAAAGTGTATAGTTAGAATCACTAGTCTGGGTTAAAGAGAAATTTGAAAACTGTGTGGTGGCCTATGGAAGTGAAGAAGTCAGGCAAAACAGTAGTTCTTTTTGACTTTGTAACTCAAATTTTTACCAGGTCAGGATTGGCTCCGGACATCTCCCCTGCCTTCCAGATTTCTGCAGATTAGCTGTCTGTGTAAGATATATTTAACTATTTCTTGCTTTTTTTTCTCTTCCTACCTTACAGCCTTTCCTAATTCACATCCTGTTTTAACACGCTGCCAATGATGCTATCCCAGTCTTTCCTCTGTTGTCCATAAAAATCTTCTTTACCTTATCTACTTGAGCTAGCCATCTGTTCTTTCTTTCATTTTTTTTACCAACCTTTCCCAACTTTCTCTGTAAGTATATTTGCTGCCATTTCTCTGTATTTCCTAAAACTTTACATTTACATTAATTTTCTTAAGGTACTACTCTTCTATATTTTCATTTGCACAAACAAGTCATGATCTGAACTTCAATGTTTTCTCTTTCTTCTTGCTATTACTCATCTTTTATCTGTGTCAATACCATCTAGCTCTAAGATCAATTCATGGTTATTGTTGTAACCTTGTGAATGTAGCAAGGATATTTTTCTCTAGGTATAGTTTAGTGTGTGAAGATAGAACTATAGTATGGGGAAAAGTTATGAAGATGTGACATCTAATCCTAGTTTGAAGATTATTTTGTTTTCAGAGTGCAGAGCGACACTGGTTCAGAGGCTTCTGGCAATACTCTGCAGATTCCAGTCAAAAAACATGTACTTCCCAAAAACTTTTCAAGTCCTTGATACTATTCCCACTTCCTCATGAAGTTTCCTGTGGCTGGTCTGCAGAGTTTACATGCAGAAGCCTTATTTTTAAGAAGTATCAACTCGCATCTTTTTCAGCAAGGACTGAATTTTCAGCACTTTACTTTTCAAATCAGGACAACATCTCCTAGCGTCAGTTTACAGAAGCTGTGAATCTAATTTGTCATGACCACTACTGGATGGATGGATGGATGGATGGACTGATGGATGAATGTATGTACAGCTTATCTAATAGATGCACTCATGCCTGCTTCTTAGTACAGACTATGTGGGAGAGTAGGGGTGGGCAGGGGAAAGGTGTGTGATGTAATGTAAAAAATAATTTATTGTCTCTTTTTGTACACTGACAAGACACCTAGAAGTCCATGTATTTCAATAGCTAGCTACTAGCTATTGAAGAGACAAGGAGCAAGAAGCTGTTGTTTATAAAACGTTGATTTCTGTGAGAGTTATGTTCCCAGTAGCTGGGAAAATCTGAAGCTCCCTGTTTTGTCTCCTGGTTCTCACTTCAGTGATCTCAGTCTAGAGACACATGAATAAAACAGTTCAGAATCCTTCACCAGGTCAGGTGGTTGTAGGTACTTAGTCTACAGTGGTACCAATTCTTAGATCTCAAAACCTCCTTCACAGCGTCAGAAGTATGGGATCATTTTTAGTAGTGCATGTGGGTCTGAATGAAAGTAAAAATTCTGACTTCTGCTGGGAGCAGCTTGTACTTCAGAGGTGTACATTTCCCTTTGTACTGCAGCAGGTTTTTCAGTTATTTTACAGAAGGGGTTTTATCTGGATTAAAAACCTCTGGTAGCACTCACTTACATGCTTGAATTGGCTCTTCAGCTGTATGAAATGTGATTAAAAGAGGTTCTGCTTCAAGAATGGCTCTTGAACTTGGGCCAATCCACTTCTTCTGGCAAATCAGAGTACAAGGAATATGTGTATGTGCGAGCATGTGTGTCTTTTATTCTGCTTCTTTAATGTCTGTCTGATTTTGGAAAAAAAAATAACAATGAAACATACAGTAGCTAGGATTACGGAAGAACTATCTGCTAAAGAACCATTAGCTGTGTCACCCAATCTGCTTGAGAGTATAGTTGGTGGTTAAGGAGACATTAATTTGAGGCTAATTTAGATCCCATAGGCTTATTTGACAGGGAAAAAAAATGGCCTAAGGTTATAAACCAAAATTTTAGAGGACAACACAGAAGAATTTGGATACAAGAGTGGGGCAATCTCACTGGAGGTCTTTGAAGGCTCAGACAAACCATGCTTTGGATTGTAGTGTAAAGAAAGTAAAACTGATTGCATTCCTGTTCATATTCCCCTGCAAGCAGTTAAAGACTTTGCCATGTTGTTATGCTTGTTTTGCTGCGCTGGAAAAATATACACGTGTGTCTTTATTCCTTTCTCTTATCCATGTGTGCACCCAAGTGCACACACACATACACACACACGTGCCCTCCACAAGTCTGGAAACCAAAGAAACCAGTTTAAAGATTGTATACCTATTAGAAACACAGAAGATGTTTTTTAAAAATGCTAGGGGACATCAGTAAATGTATGTTAGCATAAAGTTAATAGATGTCAGGTGCTTAAATACCTTTTAAAAATACCTAGTCTATTGTGGCATTTTACGAGTGTTCATTTTGTGAATTGGATTTTAAGGTGTCCAGGTTTTCAAAGTATAAATTGGCAGTGTGAGACTGATGTGGCACCTTATGCTTTTTTTTTTCATTTATTTTTAGACATATAGCTGGTTATTTTATCTATATATTTTCCAGGCTGTTTTGGGGTTCAAAACTTCTAATCATTACCATTGTAAGCTCAGATAGAGTGTTATGTGGGATGGAATTGTATAGCCTTAGCTTGGAATGTCTCTGGGGAAGAGGGGCAGGGGAAGAAGACTTGGCTTTTTTGGAGGCAAAGATAAATAATGGATTGATCCAGTCTTAGTCCAGGTCAGAGCTCCTCCCTGTTTAGTCAGTGGCTTCTCTCTAGAATCTTTGGCTTCTTCAGTCAAAGCCAAATACCCACCTTTTAAATAATTATTCTGATTTGTGACCATCCTTTGTGTTTTCAATTCCTATACCTTCTGTCAATGGAAAAACCTCTGAGAGCTTTTTTTGAAACCCATCAGGTAAAATTTGGTTAAATAATTGAGCCCACCAATGAAGGAGGCTTGATCTAATCCTGATCAGTCTCCTGACTCAGATTAGGGCTCACTCATGATATTTTCCATTGACAGTTACAGAAGAGTAATGAGCAACGAGAAGTAGAGCATCTTTACTGGCATAAATAAAGCTAGGAGAAGACACATCTGTGATTTTAGAAGTCCTCTTGATTGTGCACAAATTGAGGTCAAGAGTAAAACTCCAGTAAATTTTCAGTGACAAAGCATTGGCAGCTTTCTTGTATGACTCATGTAGTTCACAAATCGAAGGGAGACACTTAAACCTGTAGTGCTTCCAAGCTAAAAGCTACACATTATTCATGTATAAATATCACTTCGAATAAACCTTGCTGTAGTTCAAAATGAAAAAGGGACAAATATTGGATGTCTGTGCATGGCTAACAGCACTACAAGCTTGAGTGCTGGTGGCTGCAAACACATTTTATCAGAGCAGGTTAAAGGGCACATCCATTTCATTCAAGTTCAATAGTGGCAATCATTGGTTTTAGTTGAAGTAGAAGTCAAGCCCACAGACAGCTTTTCCTTTTGTTGTTTCAAAAAAAAAAGTTTTGAACGGAAAGCTTTTGCTTTAAAGGCCTAAGAGGAAGTTAATTAAAAGAACCTGTCAAAATATTTGTTGCAAAAACTTTTGCCTTTACATTTTTTTAAGCTTAGGTTTTCAACACTTTCTTCAGTGTTACAGAAATGCTACATACCTTAAGTTGACATTCCCTGGTTCTTGATGTGTGAAATTCCTCATAGAAAGGATAAAGAAAATTTTCCTTGAGAAGAACCAGCTTGCCTTTATTAGACAGACAATCATCAAAGAACACATAGAAAGAAGCAAAGACAGAAAACTGATACTACTTATGTTATTCACAGGGCTCCTTTTAGACTTTTATTCACATTGCCAAGCAATTTACTTCCCAGTAAATTTGAATTTGCTTCACAGCAAACCTGAGTTTATTGCATTCATTACTGGAGAATAAGCATTTTGTTGAATAAAAGAATCAGAATTTGCTCCAAAGTAATAATTATGAAGTGCCATGTAAGTACAATTTTATGAGGCTGGTGAGTGGGAAGAGTAGGATTAGATCTTTCCAATTTTCTAGCTTTGTTCTGGAGAACTTTTTGTTCAGTTGATTGCTTACTAGGAATTATTCATGTGCCATTATTACAAAGTCCAGAAAGATGACACTCCTGAAATTCAATAGTAGGATAGACTTTTTCACAAGGAGGGTAGAGTTGTACTGGAACTACTTACCTCAAAAAGTTGGGGGTAACCAACTTTTTGGTTGGTTAACAACCGATTCCACAACCAATTCCAAAGTTGTAGAATTCCATCCTTTGATATTTTCAAAACTTTCAGCTGTGGATGATCTGATCAAATGCTGGTGATAGCAGGAGGTGGTACTGGGTGATTTCTGTTCTAAGTAGCATTTCTGAGACTGTCTGAAATCTCGTAGTTGAATAACACAGATTGGGAAGGGAAGAAACTTGGAGGAGAGAACTTTGCAGGAAGTTACAAGAAGTTATTCCTTTAATTGGCTTATTTTTTTCAAGAGGTAACATGCTGAATAAATGAATCAGGCCTTGATTGTACAACTAGTCCTGAGTGCTTGAACCCTGCACAGAGGCAGGGATTTATGTTCCTCAGTCAAGTATCCTACAAGACTAGAGGTTTTCCCATGTCACTGCTCTGGTTAACCACTCGAGGCAGGAAAAACAGCATCTGTGAGAATCCTTCTCATTTATTTATATTTCATTTTACTTAGTTAAATTTTAAAAATAACTTTTTAAATTTTTTCCTGTTCCTGCCACTAATGCCCTATCATACTGCTAATACAGTAAATGTCTCAGTTTTTCTAACCAATTCAATGGGAATGCAACCAGCCACCTATCATGCTCCTCTTCTGTCCACTGTTATAATTAAAATGCATTTTGTAAAAATATTGGACAAATACAGGGACAAAACACATTACACATAAATTTGACTGCAGATTGATAATCACTTTGTACATTATCAGGGCTGCACAGATTTCCTTCATACCAGTAAGCAACCATGTTATCCTAATCCCCATGCAGAGAACTGAGAACATCTAACGAATAATACAGCCTTCTTGTTTTGCTCCTAATACAGATGTCATTCATCACCAGGAATGCCACCTCCAGGGAACTGTGAATGAATGGAGAAGCCAAAGCAAATTCAATCAGGACCCTCCTTGAGCCTATCTCTTCTGAATCATATCCCTTGATGAACACTTCAATCAATTAGTTGCTGGTTTACTTTGTCCACATTTTTCACAAACCCTACTGAATTTTAGCTGGCTGCCCAGATGGAACACATCTGTCAGCAAGGACTAACTCAATTAACCTAATTCAGAGTCACTGCATGTTTCTAGAACTGAGACACCACCACAATGGAATCATCCCTCTCTTCTTTGTAAAGAAGGGAAGGGAGAGAACAGCATCTGGGAGATCTCACTGGCTGCTTGAAACAGGTTTGTGTCTTGAGCCCTAAGACTGGCTTACTAATATACTCTTACTGGTAACATCTTTTTGCCTTATCACCAGACCTATGGCTTAAATCTGTGTGTGACATGTTTAGGAACGGCAGTCTGCTTTGTTCACTTGCTGTCATCAAGAAGCAAAGGTATGTTTAGGTGGAGTTGGAGAATTGAGGATAGCCACCCATGTTCTCTCATGTTTGCAGAGTTCTTCAAGCTTTTTCACTGTGCCTTGTCCATTGGTGGGATCCAAGCATCCATTTGTTTGCATTTTTGTGATATTATTAAACTTGCTTTAAAAATAAATTATAAAACTCTGCAGAATCAGAACTCTCTTTACATTCCTTTTGCAGAAGTGTGAGTAGGAAATTTACTATTTTTAATGGTCATTTTCTGGAGCATATTAGCTTGTTGCATTTCTTCCTGAACTTGAGACCGTAGTCTAGCAATACAGTAAGACAAACCAGTTTCATGGCTTCAATTATTCCATTTTCCTTCCAATAGTCAAACTTGCCAAATGCAGTGCTATATATAGATGACATGGATCACATTTGTACTGCAGAGTGATCCATGATAGTAAAAATGATCCAGAAACCTTATTAGTATTTTGGGAAATATAATATAATCGGCTGAGGTACTGGTGGTTTATTGGAAATGTAAGTAGTTATTTTGGGGAGAAATAAGCTTGTCATTTGATCCTTCCAGAGGTGGATTTACTGGAAGGGCATCAACTGCAGATATTATTGACACGTATGATATGGTGCAGTCACTTGGCCTCAGATTGGTACAGTATGTCTGCATGTCATAGGAATAGAGTACAGTACACTACTTACACTGAGGATGTATCTCCAGTGAAGCCTTACAGCAAAGTCAAATGCATAGAGGTTAAAACAGAGGACATGTATACTTGTAAACAATCTTACTGGACAAATTTGTGAGCAAAATAAGCAACAGCCATTTTTTTTTTTTTTTTATTTTAAAGGACATTTGTCCTTGTAACTTACATACTTAAGTTATTAAAGATTGTATGTCAAGGGCTTCAGGAAGATAACGCCAAAATTCAAATTTTCAAGAAAACTGGAAAATAAACAAAATGATAAATAAGCGTATACAAGTAATTACATCCCAAGTCTGAGCTACATTATTGTAAAGTAGTATGTCAAAAAGCAAAATTTTATGAGGAGCAAAAAAATATTCATTCAAGTGTAAGGCTACAACTTTCATTTTTCTTCTTATTTTTTTTTTTTTAAATTAACTATCTAAAACATTGTCAATCAGAATTTTAAAGTGAAGTCAGAAAAGAATTGTGATCTCCAATAAGGCTCAAAATTGTGGTGCATTTTGGGAAGGGATACAGAATATTTCCTCCACTACAGCAGCCTTTTGATGTCAGACGATCTTACAAACAAAGGATTTTTCAGTAACTGCAAGGACAAATATAAGGAATTTAATAAGCAAAAGATTTGTCAGGCAAATCCGTAGTACACCAGCATCTTTCCCTTTATTTATTAGGATGTTTTATCTTAATTCAAATAAAAATTGTTTGTGTGGGTCTCAGTTACAACTGAATCCCATGATAATGCATGAAAACTGTATAATTGTGCTTATATATGGTATTCAGAGCTTTTGCTCTGAAGTTGAGAACCATGTCAAAAGTTAGTAAAGGTGCCAACCCTAACTGTTTTCCATCCACATCTTAAGAGGAGAGTTATCAGTAATATTGCCATCAACTCTATAGTTAACATTGCAGTGAAAACAAGCCTAAGGAGATAAAACAGTCAGATTGTAACAGCTCTAACTTGGGTAATTTCTACTGGAATCTACTTTTTCAAGTAGGATCTGGGTTCTAGAATATGAACTTCACTGTTTTCCTCAGTGAAGTTAGAGAGATGATTCAGTTTCAGTCTAATGGAAAACTGCTGTTAACAGATAATTAATTTCATTACATTGTATAGCAGTAGCCAAATTTGCATCAACAAAAATGTTCTACTTTTGTTGCTGGCAGAGGATTACTGTGTCTGCCTGTGAAAACAGAAGTACTTCATGACATTTTAAAAATTAAATCACCATTCTGAAAAATGTTGATACATTTTATTATAGAGTTCATAGCTTTCATTATTTACCAAAATCTCAGTCTTCAGTGCAAAAGGGATCTTTCTTTTTGAACACCTCCAGTGCATGGTAACATGACATGCTCCAAAGCACAAAATAAATACTCAAATACTCACTTCAGAAGAATACAGTAATTTTGAGGAAGTGCTAGTTCAAGCTGCCAGAAGTCAGCTCACTCATGTACTGGGGCAGCTTATCTTGATTTTGGATGATCTTTTAGATGAGTGAACTTTATTTTTAGTTCATTGAAAAATATGGTATTTGACATTAACATTTTTATCTCAGAGCTGACCTCTTCACACTCTAACCCTAAAATTATCATGGCAACAAGTCTTTGTGAAACATAATGACAAAAGCAATCTGCACAATATAAAATTCCAGCCAATGAATTTTAGTTCAATAATCTGTAAATTTAGGTTTTCTAATGAGGATGGTCTTCAACCTCTGTTATGCTTTATCTTGGAGCATAACTTTCATAATTGTGAACCCCAAGACTGCTGGATAATTCATTGGTCTTTGATGCTCTTTCTACTGGAAACTGCCCTAGACCAAGTAGATGGTAGTATAAGATAATAGATAAAATGGCAGATATAAGACTGAAGGTAACACAAAACCTATGAGGAAACCGAGACAAGTGCATTCATTTTCTTTTTTTTTTTTCACTTTGCTAAGAAAAATCTTTTGTACTTTCCAAAGTAAAGAACATGGACTGGATTCATTCTGCTTAAATAACATGCCTGAAATGGCAGTCTAATCTTCCAATAATCAGCAGAGGACTGTGGAAAAAACTTTAATTCTACCATCAATCTGGTCTTTGATAAACTGAAGTGTCCACTCATAATCCCCGTTTTAGTAGATAAATTCTCTAGGAACAATATTCTTAGAATTCAGTCACCTCAGTTATGTACTTGCATTTAAGTGACAAAAAAATCCAGTCCTCACTATTTCTGAATTCCTGTTTACGAAATCTGTGCACTACATATTTATTTCAGTTGCCACATGACTCTAGAGGAGCAAATGGTAAGCTACTATCTCTTTGGATAATACTTTTTGGAAAGGGTACAAAGAACTATGTCTATATTGAGATCTGCAACTGCATCCTGTTTTTGGGTAGTATAGCAAGACTATATATAGTTGCCAAGAGTGAGATCCTTTGTCCTGGCACATACACTACTACCGCTCAAATTTACTCTTGCAGGTTGGTGCAAAACATACTGCAATTTCTAAAAATCCCCAAATTCTATCTGATTGCAGACATCCTAGGAGCTATTTTTACTAGTGTCTATCAGTATGAATTCAATGAGTAGTGAATGCAGTATTTGATCCCATTACTTTGTGAGTCACCTTCATGACTACAGCACATGAAACGAAAGCAAGTTTTATTCTAACGAAGAAAAGTGCTAAAAACTTGATTACAAGCTTGGAAGGAACTTAAAGAAGAAAACACAAAACAATGGCAGACAAATCTCCGTCATTCTTAAGAGTGAAGAATTGTCTTAGCTATTCCAAGGTAGGAGCTTCACTGGTCTGCCAAATCATTCCTTCTCTCCTTTAAACTCTTTCAGACATGCATAACTCTCTTTCTGAGTTGTTCGTTTGTTTTGTGGGTTTGGTTTTTTTTTCCTTCACATTAGGATCTACTTACCTCTCACTCCTCTCACTTATCTCAGAACAGCCCTGATTCTTTTCCGCAGGAAGGATTCAGCTTTTGTAACACAGAGACCATTACCAAGTCAGGCCCTTGATTTTTGGACTGCAGTTTCTCATTTTTACTATCACCTTCTAATATAAAAGCAGCCTTCAATTCCTGGTTACTGGACCAAGACAGAATGCAGACCTGAGGTTATTTCAATGCTGTGGAAATACCATCTTATTCACATAAAAAAATCTCCAGTATGAATGTGATGTATATTCATCATCATGTTTTAAAACAGGACATATTAAGTGCCTCGGATTTTCTTTTAATTTTTTTCTTTTATTCTTTATACACTGTTTTTCTGAGCATCTAAATTAATAAATGAATGAAAAATATTCATGTAGGAATGAACTTTAAATATTAATGTCTTCTCTGGTTACCATAAGCAGATAGAGACATGATAGAATTATGCCTATTATATAGGAGGGAAAACTATCTGCCATTTTACAAAATGTATTCAGTGTTTAGTAACTGAGAAACTTCATCAGTAATTTACCATTGAAGGAACATCTAGATTAGATAAAGGTAATTTTTCATGATCTAAGCTGAGAGCCCTAGTAAAACTTGTAAGATATTTCCAAGTGACTTAAACTAGGTGCTTAAAGCCTACATTTTATCTATGTAGGGATTTGTTTGAAAAGAAGCATTCTACTGAAACTGTAATTACACTTTCATATTGGAGATATTTGTATTTGCATTTTTTATTAATGGAGAATGTGTTAGGAGCAGAAAAAAATAATTCGCAATATGCAAAAATTATATATAAGAAGAAAATTGTATACATTTTAGTTCTAAAATTTAAATAAATACTTAAAGAAAATAAAATTACTTGGAAAGCAATTGTTAGTTTGTGATTACCGATGTAAAACATCTCCTAGAGTACAGTGACAGTGATTTGCTTGGAATCAAATGAGACAAAGTTTCAGGATTTTTTTTTTCAGGAATTTTTAATCCCCACATTTAAAAACATTGAAATTTGAAAACTGGAGTCTCTGGCCTTAAAGCAGTCCAGGTAGCAGATTTTCTCTAGAGTGTTTGTTGCCAATTGACACACAAGTCAATGAAGAGGTATAACAGGTTACGTCTGTCCTATCCCATGCTTGGAAATGGAAAAAAAAAACCAAACAGCTGATTCTAAAACTGGTTTATTTTTCGTTGTCTTCAAAGAATATTTTTTAAAATGGCCAGGATCTCTGCAGAGGTACTTGAATCATATTTAGTTTTGCTCCACATTCCTCTACAGAATATTTTGTCAGGGATATAGACTTCTGACAGCTTTCAGACTCCTAAAAGATAGGTGTCTTCCTCCCAACTTATCACCATGCAGTACCTTTGGCTGCAGCAGCTCTGGCTTACTTGCTTGACACTTTTGTGAGTCCCTTCAGCTTATTAAAGCCACAAAAAAATTAATTCTCTTTCCAAAAAAATTACTTCAAACATTTTTGCCTGCTCATAATATACCATGTAATCACATAATATTAGCTTACTAAAACAGTTATCAATATGAATGTGGGTCTGTAAAATTTGGCAAATTTATCCAAGGTGGTGCTCAGTAGGTAAAATGAAAGCTGATTTCAAAGCATTTGTAAAACTCAAACTCTGACCAAAGAAATTTTTGACAGCCAGAAACACTCTAAAACTGGACCATCTGTACTACTTGAGTCATCTTCCTTTTCCTTCCAGAAATCAAAAGAAACAGTAGCACAAAATGACAGTTTCTCAGAAGTACAAGCGTATTTTTAAAAAGGGATTTCAAGTTTGTCATGGTTTCATCTTTGTCAGAGTCTCTCTGAGAAGAGTACTTCATGTTCTGTTTCAGCACATCCATTGGAATGAATCAGGTAGAGAGATAATAATACCACCAAAAAGCAGATTGTGTAAAAGATATTAACACAAAAAATCACTTAAATTTCATCAGAACTATTAAAAAATCTGGATTAAATTTAATTTTCTAAGAATTTCGTTATTCCAAACTATACTTTAAGGTTATTTCATTACAGCTGTAGGCAAACTCAAACCTATGTGTCTATAATTTCTCTTCTATTACTGAATTTAAAAAGATGTGTTTAAGAAATGACAGAGTAGAAGTCATCCTAATGCTTACGATGTACCAAATATTTTCCTACACTGTGAGAACTGTGTATATGTTTAAATTTCAGCTATTAACTTTCTTTGCATTGGAAAGAGTATAAAATGTCTTATACTATTTTTTTTAAAATATACTATATTCCTTTCCTAATCTCAGAATCTCAATCCCATAGTCTTACACTTTGTTTTCTGGCTACATTCTTTCTAAGACTTTTTTCAAAGAGGAAAATAAACCTTCACCTTCTTGAGATAGGACATCAGTTATCTTCAGATATGTATCAAAGTGTTGTTATTTTAACTTCCTAAAAAATCAAATGAGGGCATCAAGAAAAACTGGGATTTTTACCAGAGTTCCAGATATAGCTGTTAATGAAAATTTTGAAAAAATAAAGTGAACCCAGAATGTGTCATGACATCTTTTGGAAAGATTATACCATAAGAACAAGAAAGAAAAAGTAAGGAAAAAGAGAAAAACTTTTTAGAACATTTTTTAGCCTCTTGAATTTCCTTACAAAGATGAAACTGTGGTCCACGGGAGTTTATCAGACCAGGTTTCTTGAAGTTTTGAAAGAAATCTAGTCTTTCATTATCAGTTAAATTGAACTTCATTTCTCTCTTTTTACAGCAGGGAGATTTCATTCACATTTTTGCTGTTGGTATTGTCCTGATGCATCAAATTATTCAACAAGCTATATTTTTTCATTTGTTTTCAGTTTTTAGGTACTGGACCACCAAGAGTTCAGTGATAGTCCTTACGCTGTATATAGATTTTCCTTATCACTCATTTACTGAGTAGCAAAGTTATTTGAATTTGAAACTTTTCCAGTTTGTAGGAGTAATAACGTATTGGAGAGGGGTGGATTCATTTTATTAGGTAAAATGGCTTGTTTTACTTAAACTGTGACACCATTCTCTATTTTTTGTCTTCTGAACACCTACCAGCCTTAAGCCAACAGAATACCTGCATTTACTTCCAGATGTGATCAAATCCCAGACTATTTTGTTTTGTCAGTTATGGCAGGAGTTACACAGACTAATAAGGCCAAATTCTTTGCTGGCGTAAGTGTGCTAGCTCACTGGAGTTATTCCAGCAAATAACTTGTCTCACAGCTATTCAAAGGAAAAATAATGAGATATTACTAATATCAAATTCTTTAGCCTTGCAGCTATAATTTAAGTATGCATTATAATCCAGTGGATAATGTGGGATACACTAGAAGGCAACATCAGAGCGCAGAAAAGAAAGCTAAAGCACTATTAACTAACGTTATATTTTCATTGTCTATGCCTTTTGAAGGCGTGACACGAAACATAAAATCCCAACCCCTCAATCGTGATTCTTTTAAAGGCCAGGTGATTCTTTTAAAACACCTACATAATTTCTCTTGTATATATTACATGATTGTTGCTTTAGAGCCACCACGATTACACCCTCCAGTTGTAATCCTCACTTTGTAACATGGGAGATGACCTTCAATCTCTGCAGTTGCAACCACATCTTGGTAGGTGTGCAATATTCATCTTCTTCTTGGAGATAAAGAATACAGAAGTTAACAATGGAAAGCACTCTACATCAATGTGCCCAATATCTTACTTTTCAAGAAACCATGGAAAATGGTCAGATTTGTGAGTAATTTGATTCTGTTCACCAAGCTCTTGCTGTGACAGTTACTTTCACATAGAACACCTCTCAGTGCATAGTGCAGGATATCAGCTCTTCTGACCGAGAGGCATAAAAGTAACAGAAGTAAAACAGCTTTAATGAATGGACTCCTGCAGCAGTAGGTCTGCCATCTAAGACGAGTAAAAAAACTTGTTAGTACTTAACGAGCTCTGAAAACATTTTGGGGGTTTTGCTTTAGTGTTTTTCGTTTCATTTTTTTATAAGTAGAAATGTCTTGTAGTGGCTGTCCCACTAATGAGTTTCTAGGAGAACTGTACTTTTTCTTCTTTGAGAAAGGTGAGGCAGGAAGCAGGGTAGAAAGGAAACAGACCATTTCCACAAGGAAACATGTTTCATTCAAAAAGAATGTTTTAATTCTATTTTGAAAATGGTTAATTGAAGTGGTGAATTAGCTACACAGTTTGACCATCAAGTCATACTGGTAGGAACACTAAGGGTTTTGGAGGATCCAGTGGAGGCTGAGGGAGTATATATTGTGGCCAAAATCAATGGATGTTGCACATTTGGGAAAAGGGTGCTTGCTTTCATCCGGAAAACAGAAAGCCCCATCCAGCGCTTAGTGAATTCAGTGGAAATCTTCCAGCTGCCTCTAATGAGAATTGCACCAGGTCCCAAGGTTTCAGAAAAAAGACTGTACAAGTGAAGAAAAACTATAAAGACAATCTTTCCAAAAGCAATTTTGAGCACTTTCCCTGCTAAAAGAATAAAGAAACTGAGAAAGAAGAATAAAAGAGAGCATAGCTCAAACTCTAAAGCAGCTCCTTTTCTTTTTTTTTTTTTTCCTGCAGAAAATAGTACAAGACGCCTAATGCACCTGTATTTTGAAATAAAGAGCTATACACATTTTCCCATTTTCCTATCAAGTTGACACAAGACACGAAGACTTAGGATGTATATTATGCTCATCATGGAAGAAATTCATTCATACAATATGGAAGAGAAATTAATGTTTTAGATATTCCTTCTAAGAAAATAACTATGGCATTAATTCAGAAATGTCCCATTATCCTTATAAAGTGTCCTTACATTCCAGTTTATAAGAAAAGGTGATCATAGGTTTCATTCCTCTTTTTGTTCAGGACAGAACTGTGTTTAAAGTTCTATCTGAAAAAAAAAATATCAAAACAATATGAGGGTTTGAAAATGGAAAGTGTTTTCATGTCAAACAAGGTATAAAAAATGAAAGGGCTCAATCTCAGCTTAAATCAGTGAGGAACTGCTGCTGCATGGTGTGTAAGAAAAAAATTGGAACCCCAAATCACCATCTCCTGATAATTATTTTTAAAATATATTAGAGATTTATTAGCACATTTAAAAAAATGTTATTGTTTCTATCAAGGAACTTAGAGACTGTGACGGTTGTCTGTCCTGTGTCTAACTAGGTAAGTCTTGTTACGCAATTACTTCATGTGATTAGAACTTGTTGTGGTTTGGCCTCAGACGGCAACAAAGAACCACGTGGCAGCCACTCGCTCAGACCGCAGCCCCCACCGCCACCATGGCCGTGAGGGGAAAATCAGAAGAAAAAGGCAAACTCGTGGGTTGAGACAAAGGCAATTTAACAGAACAGCAAAGGGAACAAGAAACAACAACAACAACACTGACAGAGGAATATACAACCACGATTACGATACCACCACTCGTCGACCGCACCTGGGACACCCCCAACCGCTCCGCTCCCCCTGGGGGTACTTCCTCTTCCCCCCCACCCCCGACTTCCTGTCCCTCCCCTTCCTCGGCTAGCTCCGGCTACCCCCTGGGCATCGCTCACATGGGATGGAATACCTGTGTCCCCGCTAAATCCTGTGGAGAATTAACCCTATCCCCACCAGACCCAGGACATCATCCACCCCTTATTCCATACCATTTCATGCCATGCCCAGATCCTACAGTTTCCAATTAAATGCTATCAGTTCCCCCTGACATATATATATCTCCATACAGGTATAATGTCCTTAGTCTGTGGGCCATCACTCTAAAATGTGATGAGTTGAGTTCATTTAATCCGTGACTTCGAGCTCCATCTGTTAGAACAGTCTCTCAGGGTATGCAAGATGGTGCGTGTGGGGCTGGACCGTCGCATGCTGTATTTTTGGGGCTTGTGGTTGATGTATCCAGTGCAGCTCATGTCCATGGTCCATGGGTTGAAGATGTCGATCTCAATTAAGTTGCTGGCTACCAGCTGCTGAGGTCATTTCTGATCCCTTCACTGCTGCACTTTACTTGGTTTTTCATCAGAGTCCATTTGTCATTAGGTCGGGTGATTCTTACTATAGTACAACCAATAGCAGTTACAGAAATGAGATGTACAGTGGCAGGGTCATTTAGCAATTAACATCATACAGTTTCATTCATTGGCTATTCTCGCCAAAATCAGGTCCCCGTGTGGTACACATCGAACTTCTCCATCCTTCCACATCACCCACCAAGTGCACCGAGGTCCTCAAGCAAAGGCAATCCCATGGATGGGTTTGCCTTTGCCTGAGGCAGGACTAACCCAGACTGTCTTTCCTAGCATATTCTTCATGTGCACTACGGGGACTTTATCTCCCTCCACAGTACGTGGAGGTTTTGATTAGGCAGGGCCAGCTCGGTTGGTAGATCCCCCGGTGTTAACTAGTCAGGTAGCTTTTGCTAAATGTGTATCCCAATGTTTTAAAGTCCCACCACCCATTGCTCTCAGTGTAGTTTTTAACAGTCCATTGTACTGTTCTATCTTTCCAGAGGCTGGTGCATGATAGGGAATGTGATAGACCCATTCAATACCATGCTCTTTGGCCCAGGTGTCAATGAAACTGTTTCGGAAATGAGTCCCATTGTCCAACTCAATTCTCTCTGGGGTGCATTGTCGCCACAAGACTTGCTTTTCAAGGCCCAGGATGGTGTCCCAGGCGGTGGCATGGGGCACAGGGTATGTTTCCAGCCATCCAGTGGTTGCTTCCACCATTGTGAGCACATGGCACTTGCCTTGACAGGTTTGTGGGAGTGTAATATAATCAATCTGCCAGGCCTCCCCATATTTGTATTTCAGCCATCATCCTCCATACCAAAGAGGCTTTAATCACTTGGCTTGCTTGATTGCAGCACATGTCTCACATTCATGGACACCCTGTGCAACAGTGTCCATGGTCAAATCCACCCCTCGGTCACGAGTCCATCTATATGTAGCGTCTCTTCCTTGATGGCCTGAGGAGTCATGGGCCCATCGAGCTATGAATAATTCACCCTTATGTTGCTAGTCCAGATCCACCTGAGCCCCTTCAATCTTAGCAGCCTGATCCACCTGCTGGTTGTTCTGATGCTCCTCAGTGGCCCGACTCTTGGGTACATGGGCATCTACGTGACGTACTTTCACAACCAGATTCTCTACCCGGGCAGCAATATCTTGCCACAATTCAGCAGCCCAGATAGGTTTTCCTCTGCGCTGCCAATTGCTCTGCTTCCACCACTGTAACCACCCCCACAAGGCATTTGCCACCATCCATGAATCGGTGTAGAGATAAAGTACCGGCCATTTTTCCCACTTGGTGATGTCCAGAGCCAGCTGAATTGCTTTCATCTCTGCAAACTGGCTTGATTCACCTTGTCCTTCAGTGGCTTCTGCAACTCATCTTGTAGGACTCCACAC
>KZ506090.1:253120-258084 GCA_002844005.1 Limosa lapponica baueri | reverse complement strand
CATGACTACGATACCACCACTCGCCAACCGCACCCGGGACACACCTGACCACTCTGCTCCCCCAGGAGACTTCCTCTCCCTCCCACCCCACCCCCCCTACTTCCTGTCCGTTCCCTTCCGGCTGCCCCCTGGGCATGGCTCACATGGGATGGGAGACCTGTGTACGTGCTAGATCCTGTGGAGAATTAACCCAATCCCTGCCAGACCCAGGACAGAACTGTACTTTCATAAACACAAATAACTATTTAATTCATTTTTGGCAGGACGTAAGCATGTTTGTAATCTCAATATTTACAGCACCTGTGCTCTGAGAGAGTAAAGAAAATACATTTAAGGGGCATTGCATGATTAGCTCTTTTATGTCCCTTTTTGGAATACTTTGTTCTTAATCCTTCTGCAGTCACACAGAAGTTGGCTATTACTTCCATCCACGTTATACCCTCTGCTCAGCACCATCTTCTGAGATGACAAGAGTAGGACAGGTATGTAGCTGCACATGCTGTCTTCTGCAACATCTTTGCTAATCCATGTCTGCAATCTGATTTTGAAAGCCATGCCTTGCATGTAACCTGTTCACACATAGTAAAAGCAAAGATTCTTACTTTACAGTCTTCCAAAAGTAACGACTTTCAATTTAGGTAATATAAAGTGGATGGTCTAGACGTAATATAACGTGTATGTTCTAGACGAAGTAGAAAAACACCATTCCTTGACACACTTTCCTATTCTTTAGAAGTTATGGCTGCCTATCGTTCTAAATCATGTAAACTCTCTGTTTCTCTCTCTTGCAGTCAGCCTGAGTTCTTGACTGCTGACACAAGCAAAGACACTATTCTTCTCATATCTCATTCTTCATATCCTGTCTTGTGAGTTCCTCATGAGCCTTTAGGTTTTGTTCTTTCTTAAGAAGCAGCAGTTATTGCTTGAACGTTTTATTTTGCTTATGAAAAAGTTTGCCTCCTTCATACCACAGTTCCCAAGCAGAAGTTAAAGGAAATTGATACCAGCAAGTTCTCTTCAGATTTCTCTGTACAAATAGAAAAATACCAGGAATTAATGTTTTTGAGACACAAAGACATAGCAAATGTTGGATGCTGTAAGCACAGAGACGTCCAGAAGTACAGGATTTTCAGCAAGATTAATAAATTGTAAATGGAGTTCCCCAAGTTATTTAATTACATTTTATTTTAATTTGTCATATATCTAGAATTACAGATTTTATATTTAAGCCTTGGAGGAGCAGTATGTTTAACACTTCTCATAAGTGAACTACTTGTCAAATTACAAGTTAAATAAGACTTGAAAGAGCCTCTTCCTCATTAATACTGCTTTTTTTCTTGGTCAGGATTACAAATCGTAAAATCTGGAGCTACAGTGGGCCAGCATTATTATGAGCTCACCTACTTTAGTAGCATTCATTATTTTATGAACAGCAATTTTTCACTTAAAAACTGTTCTTGGTATCATAAAGTAAGATGTGACATCTTCATTTTGTATTGAACTTGCTTCTGCCATTTGGGTTTTATGTCCTTTGTATAGTTACTTATCTGGCTGCTTGGGATGCAAAGAAAAGTGAATAGCATCATTCCAGAGATGTGAACTCAGTTGGACATAGTAAGGGCCAGGTAACACTATACACATAAACATTCTTATCAAGAAGTTATTGCGCCTTTCATTGGCATTCTAGGTAAATATACAAGGAAAAATTTCTTCTCAAGAGCTGAGCTGCTTAGTAAGTCTCATATCTAGCTACTAGGTCAGGAAAAAGGAAAGAAGTGGTAATGTATGTTGTTTTATACACTGTTTTAAAGAACATCCAAGTTCTACTTTATGCTTATCTGTCAAAATAAGCCTTTTGATACCAATTGGCAGATCTCCAAATTGCAAAGCATATGCTCTCTCCCCTAAGTGAAGTAGTGCTGTGATCTCACTTTCTTTCAAATTTGTAATGACCAGGTACATAATAAATATCTATAACAATTGTATTTCTGAGATGGCTGGATATTGGAACTCTACTGGTAAAGCACAGCTCCAACCCAGACTTGTGTTTAGCAGTGAGAACCATAAATGGACACCTGTGTTTTTACAAGTTGTCATAAGATTATTAATATAATATTAATATTTGATGTGTTCTGAAAGCTTTTATTGCTGAGTGCAGCAACCTACAAGAAAAAAGAAATTTATTTCCTTATCTTTTTTTTTTAAATGAAATTTTTTATTCCTCATGACTGTGAAGGGGAAGACTAAAAAAATTACCATATATACATGGTGAAGAATTAAAATTAGGCCATGTTGAAAAACGTTCACAGTAATTGTTGACGAAGGAAGAATTTTTTACCTTTTGTTCTCTATGGACATGACTTGATTTTATTAAAAATTTCTAATACATGTTGAGAAACAGGAAACCTTTCTTTTTTATTCTATCTTCTTTTGACCCTCTATCTTTAGAATTCAGAATACAAATAAATGGAAACTTAATAGAAGCATATTCTTCCTTAAGGTCATCATTTTCATATCATCACTGTATAGTCAGGACACAACATTGTGTGACGGTAAAGGGTAACATTCTTTTTAAGGAGCAATAAAAAAATAACACACCCACCCCACCTCCCACACCCACAAAATCCAAAACACTGCACTCAAACCTACTCCCAAGCTCTAATTTGTTCCTTAAACAGGGAGACATTTTCAATTTGGTAACTGTTGTTTGAATTCATCCCATTGTATGCCAGGTACTGGCTGAGGTAGCATCACAGCAAGTGGCAATGGTTATTGAGAACTTACAGAAGTTGGATAAAGTTCATTAAAAACAAATAAGAGGCATTGATGCTTAAAAGTGATGGGGGGGAAATGAGTCAGAGAATTATAACTCTGATGGTTATGAATGATGAGCAAATAAACAATCTGTTTATGAGAACCCTGCATTACAAATTCATAAGTAACAGTAGCATGGATTTGTCAAAAATAAATCATGCTGAAACAACCTGCTAGTCTTCCATGGGACTGTAGAAGGCCTTCCAGAAAGAAGGTACACACTGCCTGCACTGAGGGTTTTGATTGTATATGAGACTTTCTGGAAGAGAAAATTGAGAAAATAAGAATTATGAGAATTCAGGAAAAAGGTGACCACTGTGAAACTCTCTGTGAGGAGCTGCATCAGTTCTTGGTACCCGTGAAAGTAAGCATGAATCTTCCCAGTGTCCTACCTCCAGGCCTATCATACTCCTCTCCACTTCTCTCTCTTAACTTCTGTATAAACTGTACTCCCCTGCACCTTTTGGTCTGAAACTTTTACCCAAAAAAGTGGCAGGCTAACCCTATCTCTTTGTGACTGAAGGCACTCCTTATCTCACTTATCCTTTGCTTTCCCTTTTCCCTGCCTTCTAAGGTGCAGGTATGTCTGAAGGTTTCAAGTATGGCTGTCTATGTCAGGGAAACAGTCTGGGTAAAATCTGAATTTTTAGAAGTTTATGGTTTTAAAAGTTATCCCACATAAATAAAGACTATTTCTAGTCAAAATTAATTCTTTCATCCAGTTGATTTTTTTGACCCTCAGTGTCCATGGCAGCATGATGGTAGGTAAATAAGGAAGGGGTAGAAGGGCAGAATCGCTTCTTAGTATCATCAAAAGTCTTTGTGGAACTATACTGCCAGGTTTGAGAAGGAGGTGATTAATGATTTTTGATAGGAGTTTTTTTGATATGTTTGGGGGTTTTTTGGTTTTGTTTTTTTTTTTTTAAGCAAGAAATTTTCTTTGTAAATTTGTCTCTGAGTGTGTAAATAGACAAATATTTTCAACGGTAGTACTCATCTGGGAGTGGTTACCTTTGTTCATAAACGTTTTCAGAATCTAAAGGCTTATTCTGTCTGTTAGGTTGTCCTGGTTTGAGGTAAAACAGAACCAATTTTCTTTACAGTAATTTTACTTTGCAGCTATTCTAACTAACTGAAGTCTCTGAAATTAACAGCATATTTTTCAGACGATATCCACTTCCAGAGTGATAACTGTTTATAATTTATACCAAGGAATGGTATGTAGAGAGGCTCTTGCTTATTCTTATGGCTATAACAACCAAGGTCAGATAACTTAGTTATGTGTCATGTTGGAGGGTCAGAAGCAGAAGAGGGATCACACCTGTGTGGAGGAGCGGACAGGAGAGGTGACCCAAAACTGACCCAGGAGGTATTCAATCCCATCTCTGTCATATTCAGTATAAAAGCTGAGGGATCAAAGGGTCAGCTCCCTTTCTTCAATGACTAGCATCCAAGGAGAATTCTGTTTGTTTTTCTGCCTTTGATCTGTATCCATGCATTCCTGAAAACAGGAACAATCCAGTTCCCATCCACCACTGAGCTCGGTCTGGGACTTTCCCAGTGCCTGCCAGTGATGTGATCATCATCCTAGGAGCTCGATATGGTTTTGTAGATATTATATATATTTCATTATTTTCTTTTTATTATCTTATCAATATTTTTATTAAAGAAGTTTAGTTTCTTTTTAATCTCATAAGTGTTTTTTCTTTCTCATCTTTCTCTCCCTGAAAGGAAATGTCTTGTCCGAAGTGAAGAGAAGTAAAAGAAAGCATCTGTCCTTCATTTCAGTGGCCAGCCCAGCCCACACTATGACATAGATCTTGATGGCAGGTAATTTCAGGAAGAAAAGAAGATAAAAGCTGAAACAAGTAGAATGAATGTGGTTTGTTGTGAATTAACATTATTTATCTCCCTTGCATTTCCAAAATTTTTGCAGTTCCATAAACACTTGAATGTAATATACTACAGTAAATTCCCGTGGTTATCTTTTGCACAACTGCTGAGAACAAGTCCATTGATGCCTGATGGCAAAGGGATTTACCATATTGCACATCAAAAGAGGAACCTTCAGTCAGAGAAGCATCATTGCAGTTGGATTAGTGTGAAACAAATACATACTTATTATAGTTTCATTTACTGTAATGATAATT
>KZ506090.1:235620-250620 GCA_002844005.1 Limosa lapponica baueri | reverse complement strand
CTACAGACTGCTGTTTTCAAAGTAGGCAGAACCACCTGAGAACAAGCAACATTTTTGCTAGTCCATTTTTAGAAAGCGGTACGGTGAAATAGTCCCCAGTGGCAGGTCACCAAACCAGATGCAGGGGTGAAATCTTACCCCACCTGCTGTAGTTCTGGAGACAGTTTAACAGATGGGATCAGTGGGTCCAGGTGTCTTCATTATTTACTGCCTCCAGCTCTACAGAAGATAATACCTGCTGCAATGTAAAATAAATTTTGTCTGAATGTCCCCTTTCTATGACTGTCTTATGGAATTTGATATAAATCATATTTCTGGCCTAGGGTTCCCTAAGAAAAGTATGAAAACCTAATCCACTTGTAGAAAAGTATTAAATTCCCCAGTACACATACAGAAGCTAATTCTGACTTTATTTTAACTATATAGGGCTTATGATTTACCCTGAAACCTGCTCATTAAAGGACCAGAAAGAATACAGCACTTACAACGGTCCAGCCCCAGGCAGAAATGGTTAGACCTGTCTTTGGATTACCTAAATTCACCAGTTATCATATTCAAATGATAGAGGCAGACACAAGGGTCCACAAATTTTATGTCCATGCTTTTCTAACCACATGAAACTAAGAGGACCATAGGGGTAGTAAATAAGAGTCTGGTGCTAGTTCTCCTCCCCAGTTTGCCTATAAGACTAGTGTTTATTAATAGGAATAATACAGCTACTGTAAGGGGAAGTGATTAAGACTCTCTTGCCTTGTCTTCTGTGTGCTCTGGATCAGAACGCTAGAGAACAAGCAAATCTTATAAACACAGTTTCCTGGGTAGCAACAAAGCTATTTCTTCCCCTGCTATGTACCAACATCAGTGCAGAAGGCAGAGAATGCAGAACAGCTGTGGAAACATTATCTTCACCCACTGTGTTAAAATATCCCTTATGGGATTAGCATATGGAGAGGGTGATTGTCATAGGTGAAAAGTATTAGCTGATGAAGTCTGTATCAGTATAATTAGAGGATTCCATGAGGCTCTTGGCATAATTCATTGCCTACTGTTTTTCCAGTAAATCCCAGGCTGAATTTTTATTTTTCCTCTACCCCAAATGGACTCCATTAATGACTTTGCCCTTTATGTTCAAGGCATATGGAAATCTGTCTCAATTTATTTTCACCAAATCAAATAAACTGAAATTAATCATGGTAAATTTGACAGTTATAATTCTACAATGGTCTGTGAAATACTCTTTGAGTAGCAATTACATCAGAGATAACGATAATACATTATTTTAAATGTCTATCACCATTATTAATAATTTTGTATATATTGTCAAGGCACTAATGATAATGAGCTCTTTGGAGAGTTAGGTGAATATTACATTATTTCCCTAGGTGTTCCTAGTGTAATTCAAAATTCAGTAACCATTTGTAATAGACCCTTGAAAGAGTATAAACATGGGATGATTTGTTTGTTTGTTTTCTATGAATGAACTACAAATAATGAGTATTCAGTGTTTTAGATGAATAAAACAATAGAGAGTAACCAGCGAGATTCCATCAGACTACCTTCTGAAAGAGTTGGTGTCTCCTCTGAGATCCAAACGGCTGATCCCTCTGCTTACATAGATATTAGAATTATATCCTGAAAACAAAGATAAGGCAATTTTACATCAATGTTCTTTTATTAATGTGTAATATTTTACTCATAAGGGGAGAGTTTGGGACATTCACTATGATTACTACAGCTAAAGAGTTGCAAGGAAATAATAATAATAGGGTGCTTCAATTTTATTTTTTTTTTTCCCAAAAAAACTTCTGATGGCTTGACTTCTGAGGCTTTTGCCACGTTAACATTTGGGTTCTGTTTTGCCTTGTTTTTCAAAAACAATTATGGAATACAAGAGGCACTCGATTCCTTCTTTCCCAAGTGAAAACATTATTTTAATCTCTTCCTATTTGGCTGGCTTACCAACATTGCTTTGATTGCTTTCCCTGTGTTGTTGATGTTTCGGTTTGGATTTTTTTTGATTAGAATGGATCCATGTAAGAGCTAATTCCTACAGGCTGGAAAGTTCAGCCTTAAACTGCTGCTTACAAATATGTGAGGTTTTATCCTAGGTAGCTGCAATTATTTTCAGAAGTTTCAAGTTTGGCTGGGTATTCTTGGTGTGATGCTGTAGCTGTAAGTAGTTCATGAGAGTCTAAAGAGTCTAAATCAGGATGTACCAAGTAAAATACAGTGTATACTGATTCTGGATGTGCCCTTGTAATCAATACTGAAATGCCAGTAATGAAATATGGTGTCCATTGAAAGAATCTACATTGAATGATAATTCTACATTATCCACAAAGTCTACAAAGAATGATAATTTACAGCTTAGGACATAGGGCTCAACAGAGCTGAATTTTATTTTTGCCATGAACTTCTTCTCAGGCCTCAGGCAAATTAATTAAACTGTGCATAACCCAGTTTTTGCATCACTTACATAAAGTTCAGTACACTAAAGACTAATACTGATATCAAGGAAAGAACCTTCAAATGTTCCCTTGACATTAGAGACCTCTTAGGGTCTCTAATGAAACCTGGAAATCAAGTTGTTTGATGATTTCAGTGGTTAACTATCCCTCAGTCCTGGAATGTGGAAATAATGAACGGTCTGCTTACCCTTGTGTGCCACACTTTCTCTCTCTTCTACTGAGCACTTACAAAGCACTGGGTAATACTGTTCTCAACAACGCTTGGCCATTTATGAAGCAATTGCAATGTGGAGATGAATAACTTGTGGAGATCACGTAGGGCTTGCAGGGATCCCGCCATATGTATGTTCTACATTAGATTTATTTTTTTAACTCGCGTAAAAGTCTTTGAATAAAATATTATTCCTGTGATTGTATACACTGTTGGAATTAAAACAAGAAATCCAGAATGATTCTTAATAATTTCTCTCTATTCAATGTTTTCAAATGCTAATTTTTCAAAGTTAAAGGAAGAGGAAACATTTTTCTACATCTAACAAAACTGAGATAACTGATCTCTTGTTTACTATGTTCTTCATGTCCCAACTTTGTATTTTTCATTCTTTAAATTAATGGTGTTTTGGAAAGATTAATCCTTCCACTGTCTTCTTTTTTGTCTATCACAATGGGACATGATGGTGACAACTCCAAATTAGAGCCTTGTGCTTTGCCAAAATTATAAGTGATTGATATTGCTTAGTGCATAAGATTAATTGATTATAGTACCACGTGCTTATTTTTAACATGTAACTTCACAATTATCGTGTTTTTAGACAGTGAAATACCAGAGCGTTGTTTGTTGGGCTAGGCTTTCTCATCCAACTCTCCTTTGTACATTTACTTACATGCATTTAAAATGCCAAACCTGTCAAAAGTAATAAGTCTGGAATCACATTACCTTACGACTTTTGCAAAGCTGTGTGGAAAAGTGGATTTCTTCCTCCAAGATGGAGGAAGGGATGTCAGCTCATTGATGCAAACAGACTGTGACAAATCATCTTCCTTTGTAATTTGGATGTGCAAATATTAACTTTTTTTCTGTGTACTTTGTTAATTTGTTTCTTTGTTTTTTCTTCTTCCACCCCTTCTATGACAAAAAAAAAAGCAAGAACTCTTCACTTACATATTCTCTTCAGTTCTTGGCCTGCCCTGAACTGCATACAAATTTGGAAATGGGCCACAGTTCTGGTCTTGATAACAAGGGTTTTGCCTTTAGAAGAGAGTCAAACAAAGCAGAAAACCCATGCCAAAGTAGAACTGCTTACCCATTTGGGTAAGACAGTTCAGCTCTTTCTGACTGTTTGAGAAATCAGGAATAGCATTTGCGAAGAAACTGCTGAATGGTGCAGAGGAAGGGCTGTACTAATGACCTGCAGGATGTACACTGGAATGGCAGCACCAACCTTTAATCATCCCTTTCTCTGACCTTCCTCTTCCCTGATACTATGAGTAGAAAACAAATGCCCTAATATGGGAATAAATAAGGGTTGTTTGGCTAATATTCAGCAACCTAGATAACAGCTAGGGCAGTGAGCTGGCTTCTGCCTTAAATTATGTTAATTATGAATTGCTAGCTTGGAGTTATGGATGTGTGACAAAGTCTCACATTTTTCTAAGTGCTTTTGGCCTCATCCCATGTCTAGTAAGCCCCCTGACCTTTCATCTGTGATTCATTCTCACATGAAATGTTGTTTTGTTTGGTGTTGCTAGTGGCAGATGAAAAAGTGACATGAAAAAAAATTAACCCCAAAACCTAAAAATCATTCAAATAGACTGAAAAAGAGAGAATTGGAGGCGACCAGCTGGCTGAAATTTAATTGGCAGGGTTTGGTCAGTGTAAGTAAACTTGCCAAGATTTAGTCTTCTGTTAGGTCATCTGTTTCCTCCTAACTAAACACATATTGTATATTTATAGGCATAAAAGAATAATTATTCCTTACCATCTCCAAAATTTGTCATTTCTGATATTTAAATGTCAGTCATGAGTGAAAATCAGGAAAACTCTAATGTAATCTCCTGGCATCAGATGGAAAAATGTGAAGTGAAAACATTTTCTGGTCTGCTTTTCCAGTGGAAAATAAAGTTTAACAACCTTCCTTCCTATTTTGCATTTAAAAAAAACAAAACAAAACAAAACAAAACAACAAAAAAAAGCTTCACAGAGACGTATTTCATACTGTTAAATGTTAATGAGGTATTATGCATTGCTAAACTCAGCTGTATAAAAATGTGTTGTGTCAGTACAGAGAAATCTGTTGGGGAATTTGCTTGCTTTACTTAGGCTGAAGGAAAATGCACCTAAGCATTAGTTACTTACAGAAGAAAGCTTGTAGTCTTGTTCAGTTTCCAGTCTGCAGGTTAAAAAGGGTATGCAAACAGTTATTTTTACTGTACTCATTCTTGTGGAACATTTGGACCATTTAAATAATTGGCTTTCTGTCCAGATCCAGCTTCTAGTCTTTTATGAGCAGAAGTCCAATAAAGTAGGCAAAAATTTTACCAATGAATTTAATCATTGCCAAATTAATTGCATATACTGAATCATACTTGATATGCTGTATTATATGGCGTTGGTTATTCTTTACATTGGCTATATTGAATATTATTAGAAATTACTAGTCAATTCATTGAGAGTTTGATCACCCTTATTGTTTTGAATAAATTTATAATTGGTTACGGTGGATTGGTTACAATTAAATTGGGGGCAGGATGTTCCTTCTGTATAGTGTTCATTAGAATATATAACTTCAGTAAGTATGCCAACCTACAAATCTTTCATAAGAATTATTCATGTTTTTCTTTATCATTCTTCCCCACTCACTCCAAAGTTTACTGATTGCTTTCTTTGGAGGACCCACATGAGAGCCTTAAGGGTATTCTCTGATGTCTTAGTGTATTTTCCTTTCTTGCTGTGACGCTGATTTTAAAGTTGCATTCCATTTCTGTACAGGAGACAAACAAGAACACTACTGAAAACACTTCCCTTCCTCTCATACTTTATATTGCATAGAATCAGAACATCATCTACCAGTAAAATATGTATTATGAAATGCAAAGCTTTAATATATGAAGGCATGTAAACAATAGTGCAGCTTTCCATCTTGGATGTTTAAGGGCCTTGCATGTATGTTAAGAGTATATTAGGACAGTTTCAAGGGACTTAAAGACTTCTCAGAGAAATGACCCTGGCTGTTAATCCTCAAAAATACTGAAATTGCAACCTGAACATGGAGTTGGGTCTGAGACTTTCTTCTGGGTGCTGGTCATTTGTAGCATATGTTTAATGTGTTTTACAAAATGTATAAAAGGCTACAGTGACCTTTGCAAGAGGGAGGGACAGTTGCAAGTGGAATATTCAGCCAAATATTTATCCTACCAGTGTTGCTACATCTCCTTTTTATAATGAACCGAACTTGCTTAAGTTTAGGATAGCAAATGACCATACAAGCCAAGAGGCCAAATGGAAAAAAACGCAAATCAGATATTCTGGTCAATAAGGTATTGCCTGTAAGGTATTCCTTTACCTATCTTGCAGCAGCTTCTCTATTTGATTTATTCCCAGCATCATATCTGTGCACAATGTTTCTGCATCAACAGACAGAACGGTGGCCCAGACTGCACCTCTATTGATTACTGTCCTTCTAGCCTCAGGAGAACCACTTGTCACCTTGTACAGATTACGATGTTTACTGCTGCAGAAGAAAAAAATCTTAGCTGTTGCAAAACCGTTTCCATTGATTTAAGGCGATGGCATTCTAGCAGCTCACTCTTAAATGAACTGGAGGCTTTTCCCTTGAATTTTCAGGATGTGCTCCCAAATTATTGGTATACAGTACAGACCCCTTCTCTTAACAATTTCTCATTTTGCTGGCTTTGCCAGTGATATTACCAGAGAAGAAGACTTGTTCTACGGCTGGAACAGCATTGCCACTTCTGCCCAATGAAGGCTATGGTCCTTCTTTAAATGGATAGACTTTTGGACGTTGTCAGAGAGTTCTCTACAAATAATAGACACAGTTCTATCTCTACAAATAATACCACAGTTCTCTACAAATAATAAAATTTAAAAAGAGGCAAGAAGTAACAATTCCTCCTACCCAAAAATGCACCAACAAAATATATACATCCCTTTCTGCATTAAAAATATGGTTCTGTGCTGACAAACAAAAAATTATTCTCCCTCTTCGTGTCTCTCAAACAAAAAGAAACATTACATGTTTGAGTAGATAACAAGAGGTACCTTTAAGATACAGAAAATTGAAAACCTAGACTGCAATAAAATTGCAGACACAGGGGAAATAGTAATAGCTTCTCCATGTTTTAGTAGAATGCTTCCTTTTTATTCGCCCAGCAAACAGTGTTCACAAACAACAGCAAAGAACAAAAGCTGTGATTTATATATATGGACAGGTATACACGCACCCCTGACCTCCTACTGCCTTCCTCGCCCTCAGCACCAGAAGCAATTTATGGAGACCAGTCTAAATAAACATTAAAGAGTCAAGGCCACAAACTGACAGCAAGGAAAATCAATGGCTCCAGAAACCAGCTAGCATGATCAATAAAAGAGATTAGGCATCACAAGCTAGCGTGGGGCACTTACAGGTAAATGTGGCTTACACTTCATCTGACAGGGCTCTCTCAGCATCAGGATAAAAACTGTCATAGAAACATAAGCACATTGAGTAGCCAGTGGAAGACGCTCCTTAGCTGCAAACACTAAATGCTGACCTCTGAATGAAAGGGATTTATACTGAGGCCACAGGGAATTTCCAATTGCTTTTCCAGAGACATCTCACACACCTCTGCCTTTGCCCATAGAAATTGTTTCAGATATACATTTGGAGAACTCCCTGGTTTTTCTTTATTTGTTTTGCTTTCCTGGATTGTTTTTGAAATCCTTCCCTTACAACCTCTCACTGAGTTACACCACTCTCTGTAGCCTGCACAGTTACTGGCTGCAGTAGGGTAGAAGCTTCAGCTGAAATTTGTTCAACACCTTCAGTTTCTACAGCTCTAGCTCATGAGCCTGAAATCTCCCTGAAACCTGAAATCTCTGCATGGGGCAGATTCAGACTCAGCAGTGGCATCTTTCATCTCAGCCCACTTTCTGTCCCAGCTGTACTGTGTACATAGCTGGTCCTAGATGAATACAGAGCCATCCTTCTTACCATCAAGCCAGTGCATGACTACTTTTTCACACTCTGGGACACTGCCTTTTTTCAGGTCATAATTGTTAATATTTTATTATCTATGATCATCCAGTAACTAGCATGAATCTAAAGCTGATTGATAGCAGCAGCCTGTGTTCTATTATTCAATAAAGATCTGTGACCACAAGAGTATCTTATATTGTGCTCAAGGCTCACAGCTTATGCCAAGTTTTCCCTGACTTTCCTTTCTATTTATTTTGCAAATGGGTACAATTTCTGATTCTTCAGAAACTCACTGTGAAACCTTTAGTTTAGTTTTAGTAAACTTTAGCCATGAAAAGACCGTAGAAGTTGTCTCAGACAAATGTGAATGTAGACTTCCAGCTTAGGCTACAAAGGTTATCTAAACCAATCGCTATCCTATAAAGATGTCAGGGGAGACACCCTTTCCACCAAATCTTCCTTCCTTTCTTCCTTCCTTCCTTCCTTGCTTCCAAAAACTTCTAGGCTCCAAAAAACCCCAGAAGCACACATTCTAATAGAACAAAATCAAGTATTGCAGGTCAGAAAAAAGTCTTAAGCTTCATTTAGATTCAATCATCCATCAATGTCACTCATAGGTCAATGCGTGTCAGGGACATAACAGCACTTCACAAATGAGTAGATCTTCACTAGCTTCAGTTCAAATTTGATATAAGATAGCCTCATGTGGGCTGCATTGTAAGTGGCTTGTTGTGAAATGAGAAAGATATGGATGATGCTAGCAGGTATCAGGTCAGAAAACACAGCCATTGCTCCAATAAAAGTACTACGTGCAGCTTATGATAGGCCCACATAAAAAAAAAAACTGGGAACTCAGTAACAAGTATTAGAGAAGCCCTGTATAATCTTTCCCACCTGTCACTTTTTCCAATCTCCTAGGATTGCCTGTATTTTATCTGGTTTAGTTTTCACCATTCAGCTCCCAACTTATACTATACTTCAATATGTTTGACATTTGAAAGGAAATGTGTGTGCATTTCCTCTATTAAGAAGTGTGACCTGACAAACATGCCTTCACATCTCTGAGCAGCATGTCAAAAATAAGCTCGCTGAGATCGCAGTGCATCCATTCTGTCATATTAATGAAATCCCCAGTAGTCTCAATCTTCATCTTTGCCTTAGATTCCAAGGAAATAAATAACTCACGAGAGAAGAGAAAGACGCACATCCTTGCTTTGATTTGGTATCCTCATTGAGGTTGAGTATGCCAGTCATAAGGGACTTTTTGGTGCTGTATGCTGTACACACCACACAAGCGCAGACCTCTGACTTTGGAGGAACTGAAATCTGTAGAAATTTAGTGTCTAATTCCTCTGGACGATCTGCATCATAGTTGCTACTTCAAGATGAAAGTAGTATTTAGATTTCTTGAGTCACCTTTAAGTGAGCTGGCACAAGTATTGGTATAACATGGCCCTCTGCACAAGTTAGCTGCTCATCCATGTGGTTGTCCTCCCCAGTGACATTTACAGGCCTTACTAGGTTCCCTGCTACTGTGCTTGTAGGGCTAATACTGTTTGAAAAATTGGTGCACGTGTTCACCTTGTACCATATGTGACAATAAAAGTTTGAACATTTTTATGTTACATGGTGGTAATTACAGGAAAATAGACTCTAAAGAAAAGACTGACAAATCTTAGTGACAGGATAGGGTGACATGGGGCCACCGCTGTCCTATCCTTATGATAGGGTTTAGGAGAGATTAAAAGAGTGGTTTTAGTGCACAAAATTTATGATAGGACATACAGAAGGGAAATAAGGGAAAGAGAGGGTAGGACTGAGTCAGTGGACAGTTCAGGAGTTAGGGCAATGAGGAAAGCATTTCAGAGAAAGTAGAGCTATGGGAAGGCTGGAATTAGGTGCTCCTGCACCAATGTAGAGGAAAAATTAGCTCTAACTGTGCAGTTTGAAGTTATTTTCTATATCTTTCCCTTGAGTGATATGAAAGTTTGACTGAAATTTGGCTCTATTTTGATAACATAAAGTATTTAGTCAATTTTTACAGTAATTGTATTGTTGAAAAAGGTGTAAGAATTGTACAAGACATTACACTAACTTTGCAACAGGATTCAGATTCATTCAAGGAGAGAAAGTCTTTCCATCAGGTGCTAGAAGACAGTGTCTTTGTCAAAGTTCTCCTTTTGCTTTGCCACATTGCTCCCAGCAAAGCGAGACCATGAATTACAAATTGAAACTGTCGTGATTTGGCCTGGATGGGGCTGACACAAAAACGAATGACAGATGTTCTCTAACTTCTCTCTCAAGTACAGAAGAATAAGAGAGAGAGAAACTTACAAGTTGAAAAGAAACTAAACTATTTTAGTAAAATATTATTAATAAAATAATAAAAAGAAAAGATACTGATATTAATAAGAAAATAATGAAATGTATACAATATATACAAAACCATATCAAGCTCCCAGGATGACAATCACATCACCAGCAGGCCCTGGGAAAGTCCCAGACTGTACTCAACAACGGATGGGAACTGGATTCCGGATCTGAATTCAGGAATGCACAGATCACGATCAAAGGCAGAGGAACAAAGTCCTTCTTGGATGCCAGCTATTGAAGAAAGAGGTTGACCTCTTTGATCCCTTAGCTTTTATACTAAGTGTGATCCAGATGGGATGGAATGCCCTGTTGGTCAGTTCTGAGTCACCCATCCTGGCCACTCCTCCCCACAGGTGTGACCCCTCTATGCAATTCTGCTTCCAACCCTCCAACGGGGCAAATAACAAAGTTATCTGACCTTGGTTGTTACAGCAATAAGTATCAACAGGAGCATCTCTGCATACCATTCCTTGGTCTTCATTATAAATATCAGACCTTAGCTGTTAGAAGTGGATACTGTCTGAAAAATGTGCCGTTAAATCAGAGAGTTAGAAGAGGCTTAGCTGAAATGTAAAGCTACTGAACAGGAAATTGGTTCTGTTTTACTTAAAACCAGAACAAGGAGAGAAGCAGAAATTAATTTATCCTTGAGTTCCCTACCATTAAGTCTATGGTTCCATCTTAAGTGTCTGGTACCTCAGTTGCTCAAATACAACTACTTATTAGTCTGTGCTGAATGCCCAATTAGTTATAAAATAATCTCTCTGGTCTGGAGATTGATGGCACAATGAAAGGGGCAGCATGAAGTGGAAGTGAGTAATTTGGGCAGAGAAGGAAACAGATTTTTTTAAGCCATATTTCCTATAACGTAAAAAACTTAACAACTATTGCCTGAGTTTATTTCTCAGTGATTTCTCAGTGAGGTTTAGGTTGAGGAAATTAAAACTGTAGATTAAACCCAGCTGGAGAAAAAAAAAAAAAAAAAAAAAAAAGAAGCTTATGAGAAAGAGAACTACCTGGAGTTGTGAATAGCCTTCCTCTGCAGAACTCAGTGGCCTGGTTCATATTTAAGTACTTAAAGCACTGAGGCAGAGCAGAAGTATGACTGAGTCTTTGCTATTTAGACAAGTGCTCCAACTTCTGGGATTTTTCATACTCAAGGGTATTGGTTTTCTTTGAACTTTCATCTAGAGTTGTGAAATTTGTTTTCTGGTAAAACTGTTGTGTGAATACTAATTTTTTCCATTTTAGTGAGTCAGCAATTTCCTAACCGTCTTGACTCAGATTTGTTCTGGATCCCAGAGCAGCAGGCAATTCATACTTGGCACTGGATAACTGGCCATAACACTGACCCACTGAACAACAAACAGTTCATCCCTGGCACTGGAATTCAATCACTAACACACTGATTGGGTTTTGCTCTTTTTATGTAAATAGACAAATGATCATTTGAGAAAGGGATAGGTTTCCTGTCGTCTGAGTCCTTAAAGTTCAGAGTCACTCCAAAGGCAACCAGTGAGGCTGAGTTTAAATCTAAAATTTTGGGAAGGCATGTGACTAGGATTTTTTTTTTCTTTAAACACTATTATCTTGTATTTTCATTATTTTTTTAAGCCCATATTGCTGCCAAAGAAACAGTTTTTCCTCTTTCCTGTCAATGATTGCTTGCTCTTGTTGTCGTGCTCCTTCCTTATCCGTGTGAGTACAAACATTGCTGTAGTCTTCAGGCACATTGTTTCAGAGTATTGATCCACATTAAAACTAGCCCTTTTTTTGCTGGGTTAGTTTTAAACTGGATCAGTTTCCCAAGTTAGGGGATTATGGATGAATATGAAAAGGGTATCTCACAGTCTGATGCTTCTCTGTGGGTCGTCCATTCTTTTATTTTCAGTTTCTTCACTAATACAGAAGCCATCAGAATCATTTGGTTTTGGGATGTTGCCATCTCTGGCAGCTGCTAGGTTGATAGTCATTTGTGATTTGCTGAAATAACTGCATTTTGCAAAATACATCAAAACCTGGAAATGACCGAGATATTTCTTATCTAATTTCCACAAAAAGTTGCAGTTAGTCCATCTGAGAAACACACAGTTCTAGCACCTTTTCTCTGCAAATGCCTCTGAAGAAAGCCATAACTCATGGTGAACTCACTAAAGAAAGTTCACTTGAATTCAAATAAGTGAGAATAAAGGAGTATTCTCTAAGTTTATCAAGATACTTTTAAAAAGTGCAAAGACTGAACTAGAAAAGCAACCCCAGGGGTAGGTATTGAAAGTAGCATTTAAAGCAGGATCATATCTCATCTAAATTTAATATCCATTTGCATTTGCACATTGTTGTAGGGAGGATGAAATGGACTCAAAACACTCAATTGCCTGATCACCAGAAATTCTGAGTCCATGCATTCTAAGTATCTCTGGCCTTTGCTCAACTGAGTGGTGTCAGAAGAGGACTTTACAGTCCTAAAATCCTATATTCCTTGACCTTGCTGTAACTATGTAAGGCAGACATACATAAGTTCAAGTGATAATGAGGCTATTACTCTATTTATGCCTACATAACAGGAGCATGAAGTGCTGCTTCATCAGAATGGTAGAACTGTAAAGCCACTTAAATGGAGATGTGAGATAAATGCACAATGATCATGCAGCACAAGATGAAAAAATAAGATGAACATTGAAGATGGGGCATTCAATATTTCCACAGTGGTATGTGAAGCGTATTTCCTGACCGTAGTCAAACCTAGATAGGGTCATGATGACAAGAACTAAACTAAAGTGGTAAATGTTTCTACACCTCTGAAAGTAGTTTGATTTTCATGACAGGAATAGTTGAGGATTGCTTCTGTCTTCAGTTGTGAGAGTTTGATTCTCATTTGCACTGAAGGTCCATCACACTGATCTGACAGTGACTGAAATGGGCTACGTGTGCTTTATGACCACTAAAAAGCCACTGTATTTGTATGACATTTGATGGTTTCTGCTCAGTCTTCTTTGGGCTTTAGAAATGTGACTGTATCTTGAAAATTGTTACCTAAAAACTGACAATAGTTTTGATCTACTTTTATACAGTACATGGTGCAATAGAATTCTGGACCATTTCTAGTGTTACAGCACCAGTACAAAGTTTGTCATGACATGTTTTTGCCTAAAAGGCAAAACTAACTTTTTTGCCTAACTTCAGGTTATGACATATTAATCTGGTAATTCTTTGCAAAATTGTCTTTCTCCTGTCTTATAGAGAAGATGGGGATAGGAATACTACTTACTGTGAGAAAAATAAAAACCATCAGTTCACTCTGTTTGGAGTTTAATTAAGTAAAATATCTCTTTTCATGTGTAAAAGTTCTAACCTGTACAAGTGCATCCTGAATTTCTTACAGACACTTATTTGCACATATTTACAAGTTTCAAATCTTATTGCTTCATTGTAAGCAGATTTATTTTCATATGCACCTCTGTGCCAAAACTTCTGAAAATCTAGCCTTGAAAACAAATTTCTTTCAGATGACAGGAGGACATTTAAAAACTTCAGGGTTTTCTGGGGGTGTTTTTTGTTTTGGGTTTTTTAAATTCTTTGAAATATATATCTGTTCCAAGATACATAGTAAGTGTAATGTGTCAGGTATATTCTTCTGCACATAAATATGTAGTACTTGTCTTTTCCAAAGGCTAGGTTTTGGTTTCTATTTTTGGACCTCAATGTGGGTTCTCCACTATAGGAGAAGATCAAGTATGAGACCATCTAAGGAACCTGAAGGTACAAAAGTCCATGGGATCCAATGAAGTCCGTCCACAGGTCCTGAGGTCCACTGGCAGATGAAGATGCTAAGCCACTTTCCATTATATTTGAAAAGTCATGGCAGTCTGGTGAAGCTCCACTGATTGGAAAAGGGGAAACATAACCACTATCAAAAAGGAAAAAAAAAGAAGCCCCAGGGAACTACAGGCCAGTCAGTCTCACCTCTGTGTCCAGCAAGATCATGGAGCAGATCCTCCTGGAATCTCTACTAAGGCACATGGAGGTGATTTGTGACAGTCAACATGGCTTCACTAAGGGCAAGTCATGCCAGACAAATTTGGTGACCTGCTATGACGGGGTTACAGTGTTGGTGGGTAAGGGGAGAGTAACTGACTTTATCTATCTGGACATATGCAAAGCATTTGACTCTGTCCTGCATGACATCCTTGTCTCTAAATTGGAGAGACATAGATTTGATGGATGGACCACTTGATGGATAAGGAATAGGCTGGATGGCTGCACTCAAAGGGTTGTGGTCAATGACTCAATGTCCACGTGGAAGCCAGTGAAGAGTGGCGCTCCTCAGGACCAGTGCTGTTTAACATCTTTGCAAGCAACGTGGACAGTGGAATTGAGTGCACCCTCAGCAAGTTTACTGATGACACCAAGCTGTTCAGAATGGTTGACATTTCTGAAGGCAACGGATGCATCCAGAGGGACCTAGACAGGCTTGAAAGGTGGGCCCGTAGAAACCTCATGAAGTTCAACAAGGCCAAGGGCAAGGTCCTGCACCTGGATTGTTGCAACCCCAAGCACAAATACAGGTTGGGTGGAGAATGGATTGAGAGCACCTCTTCTATGAAGACAGGCTGAGAGAGTTGGGGTTGTTCAGCCTGGAGAAGAGAAGGCTCTGGGGAGACCTTATGGCGGCCTTCCAGTATCTAAAGGGGGCCTACAGGAGAGATGGGGAGGGACTCTTTATCAGAGAATGTAGTGATAGGACGAGGAGTGGTGGTTTTAAATTGAAAGAGGGGAGATTTTAGTTAGATATTAGAAAGAAATTCTTTAGTGTGAGGGTGGTGAGACACTGGAACAGGTTGTCCAGGGAAGTTGTGGATGTCCCGTCCCTGGAGGTGTCCCTGCCCATGGCAGGGGGGTTGGAACTCAGTGATCTTTAAGGTCCCTTCCAACTCTAACCATTTTATGATTCTATGATAATTATA
>KZ506090.1:218882-235360 GCA_002844005.1 Limosa lapponica baueri | reverse complement strand
TCTTTAAGGTCCCTACCAACCCAAAACATTCTATGATTCTATGATTTATTTTGAGGCAGGAAGTGTTTGTGACGAAAGTCCCCTCTATCTTATTGTGTTTGATTACTTGTTTCTGGGGCTTTGCTGTTGGTTTTATCTGTATGGCTATCTCTAAAGTGCACATTGTATAACAGATGAATCACCCTTATATTTCCATTATACAGTAAAATAATCACCAAATGTTTATTACACAAAATCAGAGCCTTATAAAGTAAATACCGCAACGCTTTAGAATTGTCACCTGGGAAGCCTCTATTCCCATACAAGTTGGATTGACAAAAGTAACCCATATTCAATTACTGCTTGGTAAAGGCCTGGTTTAGAATGGTTCTTAACGTCTGGAGGGCTTTGTGGAGACATACTGGGAGCACTCAGAGCATTTCCATAGTGATAAAAATGCAGCTGTGCCACAGTTTTAAAATTTGTGCTGGGAAGTGATCAAAACTACAATTCAGCACTATTTTGCATTTAGTTGAAGCAAGTGAAGCATTGCTAGTTCAAGGCAACTTTGCTGTAAAAGGGAAACTGCCTTTCTTACTCCAATGAGAGTAAGCATAGATCTGGCTGCTTCCAGCATAGGAAGAAGAAAGTGTGAAAAGAGCTGAGGTAAAGGAAAGGAAAGAGGTTTGGAGAGCAGAGCAAGCAGCTTTTGCCTTTGCCTGGGGAGGAAAAGAAGTATGGAAGACTGATGGCGTCTTTGGCTAGGATGTGCCACCTTAACACCCTACAGCCTCTCAAAGTCATGACAGCAGTCAGCCCAGTTTTCCACAGTCCTGGCATAGGAAATCTAAGTCGTGGGGCCATGGTTACTTTGTGGCCCCTGAGTTTTGCAGGACATAAGCAGCTGCCTACATAGATTGCATCTAGAGCTAGTCCTGGAAAGCAGTCTGTATATGGTAAGCGAAATCAAACAAAACATCCTGCTGCCACATTTGCTATGGTTTAAGTTGCATGTTCATTTGAGGTCTTCAAATCCTGTTGAAATGAATGAGTGTCTCCCTTGCCTCCAGAGTAGCTGAATCAGGCTCTGCTTTGCAGGAGTATATAAGTGGTTCACAAGATCTGTAGTAGTAGCCAAACAGAGACCATTTGGAAATAACTGGAGATGTGTTTAAATACACTTCATTGTTATAATAATGCACATGCATGGAAATAATGCTTATCAAAAAAACTGGTTCTTATCCAAACTATTTTGAGGTTTTTATGAAATAATTTGTTTCTGGTTTTCCTTTTTGTTTCTTCCTTCCAGCCTCTGAGAGAGCTTTGATTCCCCACTTGCTCTGTAGATCAACTTTGGAAATATTTTCTCAACTGTAAGCAGTGTGTGTCTCATGCACATTTACCTTATTATAAATGCACACCCTTCAGCAGCAGGAAAGCAAATTATCAACATGCACAAACTGAATGGAGAAAATAGTGAGAATCCTGACCAAAAACCCAGATAAGACAAAGTAATGCTGAGGCATCCTCAGAACCTCTGTTAGGAGTGGCCTCTCTTTCCCTCAATGTGTATCCCTGGCTGCACCTTGTTATAAGATTGCAATAAACTGAACTTGGATTAAGAAGTTTTCCATGTCAACCCCTTAGGGCAGCTGATTATAGGTTTGACCTTTTGAGATTCTGTGTATTTCCCACTTAATCAGTGCTGGAATGAGTTGCTGCTAAGTAGGATCTATGGGAACCCTATGGGAGAAGCAAAGTCATCTAAAAATAATGAGTCTCTTTCCTCCTCCCTCCCCTCCTCTCATTTTGAGCTCTATTAGGCCATGATAACAGTCTTAATCTAGGCTCCACAAAAGCGTAATATGGCATGTGATGTTTGCATTATATTGAAGAAAAGAGGTCTGGGAAGGGCTTTTGGTAGCCTGGAATGTAAATGAAACTTTACAACATTGTTAAAAAATGGTCCACTTCCCCCCTCACCCTTTTTTTCTTTTTCATACTAAGATTTTTTTTGGTTGAGCTGAGGCTTTGTGAAGGTTTTAAAATCCAGTACCTAGGATTTTGACAGAGTAATTGGTTCTCTTGCCTGAGCAATAATACAAAATTGGAACCATCTCCATTTTGTCCTGTTACAGTAACACACTTGGTGGTTTAGATATAATCTCACATAGTCAGTTCAGTCACCAGTTCATTTCTCAGTAGTTGAGGCCTGTGGGCTTTTTTCCTGTGATACACTTTGGTTTCTTCTTCTCTTCCCCCTCTTCCCTGCCCTGGCCCCCCTCCTCCTCTCACGTCCTCCTCCCCTCAATAACCGTCTGTGAAACTGAACAGCATAATAGACGTAATTAGACCTTCAGTAATAGGACTGAATGGAGCAAGCAATGAGACTCCTTCTTGAGAAGCAATCAGTGCATTAGGTCCCCAGGACTGAAACTGCATTTAACAAGGTTTGGGGCTTAGGGATTATCAGTCTAGGCTTCTTTTGCTTCCCCAAGAGAAAGCCCTACCCAGAATGCAAATCTCCATTTGCTATTGCTACAAGAGGGAGGAGAAGAACATTAGCCACTTTATTACACACATAATGAAGCCAACTGTACCTGTTAATATATTTTTCTCCTTAGCAGTAAAGCAACTGTTCACAAGTGCTAGTAAGTATAAATATGTATTTCATCTGTGCTTTCAAACCGTTTCCTGGGCTTTCCTCATCCATCCTTGGAAGAAAAAAGGTTTGAATGATGTCAAGTCATAATATACTTTGTCAAACTCACAGTAGCATGTTTCCATGCAGATTCAAAGATGGGTATAACAAAGTTATTGAAAACACAGTTTCTTTCAAGGGGATGTGGAAAGTTATGACAAAGTTTACATGAGGTCTGTTGATTTCTGTTCCTAAGTGTGAAAGTTGGTGCATACACAAAAACATTTCTTCTTTAAAATTAAATCCTTTCATTTCCGGTCTTATTCCTGTCTAACTGGACTCTCTACCTTAATCCAGTTTTTGTTACCCAGACCTTGACATATAAGGACAGTAAGGAGAGGAATTCAGTCCTCATTCAGGGTCAGATCTTTTGCATGACCTGGCACACAGGCAGGGACAAGGGGATAAAGTCAGACACATCCAAAAGTGGAGGGATGTTTCTGAGGTCAGTAATCTACGAGTGGGAGGAGAGAGAAAGGCTCATAAAACTTGAAGAAACCTTCAGTCCCATATCACAGCACATGTACTGAAAGCGGTCAGAAGACATCAGTACACCGCACTGATCCTCACCAGGGGTCCATTGCACATTCAGGAACCAAAGACCCCCAGCACAGCTAACCTGGGCAAGCACTGCATACTCAGCATGGCCTTCAGGCTGTGCTGTGCCATGTTGTGCTGTGCCATGCTACATTCATCCCTTGGCCATGGGACAGACTCAGCCTGTGCATGGCACCAGAGGAGCCTGCAGGCAGCTCTGTTTAGCACTGCAATTACACCTGCTGTGTGGCCTTGCCTTGTCTAACAGTGAGGTAAAGAGTTCTCTTCAGAACATCTTTTAGGAACAGAGTTGCTTTCTTGTAAGAAAATTAAACATGACCTCAAATGACTGAAAGGGAGAGTTTCTCAGCACAGACAGGATCTGCTCCATGTAGCATGCCATAGGAAAATCCATCAGGGCTCTGTCAGTTATTGCATGAACGTGGCGTGCCCAGTATCTGAAAGGGTGTAAGATGTTACTCACTATCTATATTCTTCTTATTATTCTATCTTATTGAAGCAGTTATCTTGAGACGTTTGTTGTTGGGTCTTTCTTACTGAGATTCAGAAAGATCCATGTACCAGCTCACTCTCATGTCACCCCTCGTCTCCTCCCATCCCCCCAGTGCAGAATATACATTCAGTGTTGCAACACTTCCCAGGCTTTCCTCCTCTGTGAAGAAGGAATTGTGAGATATCTGCCACCAGCAAAGCTGCTACCTTACCCAAAGTAATTTCTTAAACCCATTCTCCTTAATGGGTCTTTCCTTCCTCTGATGTAAGCTCTCAAAATCTTTGCATTCTTCTATCAAGGAGCAGTATTTCCCACTTCATCTGTAAATTACTATTTCCTCTGCATTTCCACAAACCCTCTCTTCACACTTACTGCCATACATAATGTGGGCTGTATTTTTTGAGTGAAGTATTTTTTCAGACACGGTATTAGCACTTTACAAGCTTTCTTTTTTCTTGTAAGTTTTTTTTCAACCTAAATGTATTTCTTAATATAAGACATTTAGAGATAAATGGTTTCATTGACTCCAAAATTTCACCAGAAATCAGTTAGATTCAAAATGACACTGTTTATGTACCTATTATATACATTTATTTTTTTATTAAGTCACAGGTTTAAAGCAGTAATTTTTAATTTTTTTTTTTCATTTTGGTGAATCCTTACATTAATTTAATAATTACTTCCCTCATTTACTGGGATGCTGTCTGTGTAAAATTTAGTATTATATAATACAGTGGTTTCAAATCCTATAATGGCACTGTGAAATATTTCAAAGTTTACTGTTATAGTGATGAAAAGCAAGGATTTAAAAGTAAGGCTGCATGCAAGTACAAGACTTAAAGATGTTTGTTCTCACCTTTATTTAAAAAAAGGTCATAAACACCAGGTTAGAAGGAAAACCACACATTTTTACAGAAGGTAGAACAGGAAAGAAGATTTTGTGCTGAAATTTTTTTTTATCTTCATAATTCAATATAGCTTTCATATTAACAGTTACAAAATAATTTCAGCACAATACCCTCCCATTGTTCTACAGTACTCCAATTAGGCGCTTAGATCAATACAAACTAGCTGTGCTTCTTTGACACAGTATCAGGCTTCAAACTTTGCCATGTATTTTTAGGTCTTAACTATGGAGTCATTTTGTGGTTATCTTTGATCCTTCTCAGTGACTGAGCGAATCTGCGGCTGGCTAAGATTGAAGCTCTACTGATCAACCCATCCGTGTGATACCCTGCAAAACTAACTTGAAAGTTAACTTATATCAATACAGCAACTTTCCTGGGCCCCATGGGTGCAGAGACCTAATTGAAAGGAAGGGGATAATCAAACCATTGGCTATGACTACAGATAATGAGCAGTGCTATGGGAGAAAATCTATTATCAAACTAACCCCTAGTGGTTTGAAACAGAGTAGCCTCATTCTACAAGATTAAAAGCTTTTTTTCACATCCAGAGGACACAACTCATCCAGAGATGTCAGAATTACAAAGGTACTTCTAAAGCTATGGTCAATCAACAACTCTGATATTAAGTCCCTGAACGTATGTTGCCTGTATGAAATTAATCTTTGCAGGATCAAAGAGATAAATGCCTTCCAGATTACTAAATCATTGAAACATCAGATCTTGTAGTGAAGCAAGATCTCAAATATTACAAAGATTTCATATATGAAATAAAGTCAATAGTTAAAGACGCAGGTATTTTTATATGAGTTCAGAGTAATAGTTCACTTTTTGCCCATTGACAGCCAATACTGAATACTTAAGGAATTTGGGAAACTTCATCACAAGTGATCTTCTTAGCTACTGAAATATCAGTTGACAATATCAGAATTGTTAGTAGTTCGGTTGTAATCAGAGCTGAGTTAACTAATGTGCAGCTGAGATTTTCCCTGCCCTCCTCTTTTAGCCTTCTCTTAAATTTTGTGTACCTGGATTAAAATCTACATTTTTAGTAATTTTTAAAAATATCTTTAATAACAACATGCTTCCAAGAACAAAAATCTAACCCTGAGTGCAATGACCAAAGGGAGTCTCATTTTAGTTCACTTGGGACAGAGTGTTTGTAAACAGCTGGATTTTATTTTCTCTTCCAAGTGATCTGGGAAAGTGCCCTGAGCCTGTTGTGCAGTGGTGAACTATACTTATTGGTTAAATTTGTTATAAGCATCCCTTTATTGCATTTTTAGATTACATATATGGTATCTTACATACAACACAATTGAGTATTTCCATGTGGATCACTTAACAGACGTGTTAAGGAAGTTGTTGTCATAATAATAATTATTATTTATTATTGTTATTATAAACCAAATTATAAACCAAATACAACAACAAAATCTCAAACTTTTTTCTGAAATCTATGAATGTACTTTTATCCAGGGTTTTTCTGCAGTTGAGCAAGTATTGCTGGGACATTATTTACTAAATCATTATACTGTAAATTTGTCTACTTACTGCTTAAAGTTATAGAATGAACCAGTCTCTTATTTAAAAAATATAAACTTAAAAGCAAGTCACAATTCTCTTGTATAGCTGCTGTATTATTTTCAGAGGATTTTTCTGAAAAAAAGAGTAAATAGTACAATTATCCTAAAAGATCCTGTTCATTTGACTTATACAGCTGTTAGAAATGAAAGGTTTTTGCCCTTCAGTAGATCTCTGCTTTGTCCAAATGAATCTGACTTTTCATTGTACGTAAAGACTTACACTAGATAATATATTTTATGTGTTAAAATACTGATGTCATTTTAGAGCTGATGCCTGGAAAATACTATATCCTGAAAAATTGCAAAGCCTTTTGGGCTGGCTTCAAATAGTACATTTGCTATGTTTCACTAGTTTAAAAAACTTTCATAAAGGTTTTCTTTACAGGTGTCTACGGTTCCCAGGCTGGGTTTAAAAGCCTGAGGTTTAATTGTGGACACAAATTTGTGTAGCTAAGCCTGTAAATGCACTGCTGCCAGAATCAAGTGTTCACTAGCCAGAATTGTTAGAATTTGTAGTGCAGCTGAACATAAATGTTCAGATAGGCATTTCATGTAATTTGCACAGAAAACCAGGGAGATAAGTCCTCATTCTAGCTTTAAGGTAAAGACGTGTTAAAAATGTCTTTATCTGGATTTCTACTTTCTAAATTTATATTGATCCAGTGTTACTAGCACTTTTTCACTCACTCTGGGCTTTTTGTTCATACAGTCTATAACACAGAAAAAATTCTACTCTTGCAGAATATGCTGAGGGTTGGAATGAAGCTTTAAATAATAACTCTAAGTTCTATGTAATAAATGACATTCTTGTGCTCCTGCTGGCAGCAGCTTTCCACCTGACCTAGAGCTTTTTCCATGACTAGAGCTGCTCTCTGCAGGTGTCTTTCAATTCTACAGAGCGACTGCAGAATAGCTTCCTGAAATTTTGAAAGCTCTCCTGTAAGTTCAGCCTGGCAGCGAAAGGGATGTTATCAGAAGTTGCCGGAAAAAAACAACCCTGAACTCTAAATCGAACTCCAGAACACTGCTCAATTACAAGAAAATCTCCAATACTCTGCTGATAAGAGTTCTGCTTTTCACATAGTTCAGTCCTAAACTTTGAAAAAGATGTGATAATTCCTTGGCAACTTTGCTCAAAATTATAAGGGAATTGACTACTGTGTGAGGTCAAGGCCACTAAAACATGCACTTGAAATAGAAAAGCAGGCACACTATTTCTCCTTCTTGTGCCTTGCTACCCCTTCTGACTCACAGCACTGTGACAGGCAGCAACAAATAACTAAGAGGAAGAGAGAGGCGCAAGTCCTTCCTGTCACTTGGTTATTGGGATAGAAATCATCAGGTCCAGGAGCAAAAATTTGACCAGACAACAACAATGACTATAGAGGGAGAAGTTCATTAATGAGGAAACAGCATAATTAACAGACACCTTGGTATGGGAAAAGCAGAAATGAAGAATGAAAAAGGGAGAAGCGATTATGATGGTAAAAATAAAGGCATGAGAAGAAAAATTTAGAAAGGAATAAGCAAAGACAAATTAAAAACCACTGAACGTAAGACTATGGAGAAGTCAGTTATTTTGGAAAAGAAAACTCTCAGTTTAAATTATTTTAAAAAATCAAGAAGATTATTTTAAGAAAAAGGAGAAAAAGCATAAGAAGTGGTCTGTAGAACAGTGCTATAACAATTTACTGAAGACTTTTTTGGATGCTTATAACTAATATTTACCAAGATATTATGTAATGCTCACATCAGGGTATCTGAGCATGGTTTGCTACTTCTCTCAGTCCTCAAAGTGAAGAATCACTTCTAAAATCAATTCTGATTTTCTTAGTTGCCCTTTAAATATCAACCTGAAAATTAAAAAGAAGACCTTAGGGTCCCTTAAATAACCACATATTTTATTTCTTATTAACTATATGAACACATCAAATGCAACTGTAAATTGGATTAGCTTGCTAAGAAAAATTATACAATGGTACAGACTGGACAATTATAATTAGCCAGATCCTGGATCAGCATCTCACTTGCTTCTGATATCTCTATTTCAAGGGTGTTTTAGGGCTTTTACCTGGGTGGATAGACAGGTATCTACCCCAGAGTTGTGCTTATAGTTATGCCGTGAATTGCAAGGGGTGGTCATGTTAGGGCTATAGGTGAGGCAGAGGGAGGAAAGACGCCTTGAAGTTTACTACCTCCCATTCAGAAGACATGGGCATGCTTCTTAGGTGAATGAGGGTAACTTATTATTTACCAGCTTGTATTATTTCATGGATACATTCTGAAAAAACTACTAGATTTGCACCTGGTTTTCCTTAACTGGGTGGCATTCAAACACAGAGTGCAGGAGACCTCATATATTGTTATCATTCTGCTGTGTGAAGAGTGGAGATCTGAGCCAACAATCAGTCAAGTAGTAGACTGGATAGACAGCTTAAAGGTCTTCAGTCCCTAAGAACTTCGCTGAACTGAAGAGAGATGTACAACGTTCTTCCGGCATTCACTGGAGGTTGAGAAAAGTGCTCATGAACTCTGAGGTCTGTGCCTCAGTGACAATCTTTGCACACTGAAAGACAGTGGATAAGATTCAGAACCTACCAGAGTTAATTGTAAATCTATCATTGAAGTCAAGAGATTTCCACTTGTTTATTGAGTTTTTGTGGTTGGTAAGGCTTGTAAGGACCAGCCACTTTTGTGGAAGTACAGTATTTTGACCAGAGACAATAAGAGAGAGTTGCTAACAATCCTTGCAGCCTCTTGTGTTCCTATAACAAAAAAGTGCATAATTTTTTTTCTGCAAATGAAGAACAGAATATTCTTTTATCACTAGCAGGTTGCAAATCAAAAAACAAAATCCTAGAGCTGTCCCTCTATTAAATGGTTTTAGTGCTCCCATCAGGTTACATAGTACTTCATACACTGATACTTTTAATAGTTATCTTAGGACAAAGAAGAAAGAATTTTTTAACTTTTTAAAACATTTGAAAAGGAAAATGTTCCAAATTGGAATATAAGTTACTTAGACAAAGGTTGAAAGATTCAGCTTAAATAATGAACTACAAATCCTTAAGTAATTAGAGCCACATGTTTTTACTTGCTCTTGCAATCTTCTTACTTCAAAACTGTTGATTTTCATCATTGGAAAAACATAACTTAATGCTATAAATTGAAATCCCCCAATAACATTTTGGGCCAGAGCCTTGGTTTCTGTTCATGTCTTGAAGGTGTGCTGTTTACACCAGAAGAAATGCTGTCTTTACATGAAAAAAAATCACCATATGATTAGATAATATACATTGGCAATAGAAGTGTCATTATCCAAAATATAAACAAGATGTCTGTATTGAATTACAATTTACTTATAACAAAGGACTTTCCCCAAATAGGTACTATTTAAACAGATACATATTTTTAAATGTTTTAGATATTTTGAGACATAATTTAATGTTTTCAGTGATGTATCTCTATATGCAAGTTACTATATCTGTTAATTTTATTGAAAATCAAGAGAATTGCTGTCATTTCCCTATGGTAATGGATCAGTTTGATAATTTTCTGTCCGGGATCAAAGGAGAAAGGATGAGATAGCACCAGGGACAGCAAGTCAGCAAGTAAACCAGAATCTACCTGAAAAGTATGGAAATCTGGAGCAAGCAAATACACAATGGCAATATGAAGTTAAAGAATATATAATGAAAAATATACCTCTTTGGTAAATGTAATTGTGTATGAGTATTAAACACATGAATATAATAAGTGAGTGCTGGCACTATTCACACAGCAAAATGTTTGAATATAGTTGAATCTCACAAGAAACTGTACTAAGCTTTCTGTGGTCAGTGAAAAAATCACTTCCTCAGAATCCTCAAGGAAATTCATTTCAGACTCCTAAGATAGGCTAAACCATGTTTATAATATAATAGAGACCATGTAATATCACCAATCATTTACCGAAATAGTAAGTTTGAAAAGCTTTTGTCAGAGTTGGAAGGGACCTCTAGAGATCATCTAGTCCCTTTCTTAGGTGATAATTTTAAAACTAAGAAAGCAGAGAAAGAAAGTAAAAGAAAGGACCATAAAGATAACTTTTATAACTTTATATAAAGTTTATTGTATCTGTTGTAGTAAAACTATTTCAGCAATCTCTCTCAATAGGAAAGTAAAAAGAAATGTAACAGAGGTAAAGAAAGTAGAAGAAAACAAATATAATTGATAGATATGGTGAGGATGTTTGATTCTTTACTAGTAAATTCAACTTCGGTATTATTTGTTTTAATTCTATTTTCTGCGTTCAGCTGAAAGCTGTGGTCCAATTTTTCTCAATGTGATTAAATCAGTGTAACCAATGACCGGAGGATGTCACAATGAGGTCTCATAATTTTGTTCTGATTCTGTTTTGTTATGGATACGTTTTAGAATTCCAGTTCTTCTGTGAAGGGGTCTTTGCTTTTCTTTCTTTCTAAGGTAACGTGCAAGAAGTCTTTTTACCAGCAGGGACACAATTGCTATTTTAATATAAATATTTACTAAAATAACCACTCTATGTTGTTTATACTGACCTTTAAACACTATTATCCTGATTCTTGAAAATAATCTGAAATACCTCCCAAAAATAATGAATATCTGAGGGTTAAATTTTGCACAGTGAGTTCCAGCCTCAGTAGGTGGTCTGGGTTTTATATACCTGAAAACAGCGTTTAATGACTGAAGAGTTGAGCAATTTTATGCAATGCCTGCTCTGCTAGTTATATTAAAAGTTCCCTTTAATTTGATTTGTGCTAGACTGGGTACTGTCAAAACCTCACTGAATTACTGACAATAAATAATATTCATTATAAGCATAGGTTTGGGCTTTTTTCAAAAGCACATCACTCTACACCATGTTCTCAAATTGTTGTTTGCAAAACTCATGACCTTGAATAACTTTAAATGAACAGTTCCATAATTTTCAAACATTCATATGTCTCTGTTTTTAATGGAAAATTGTTGTGGGGTTTTATTCCCCAGTTCAAATCAAACCTTAAAAGAAAATTGGGCTTTGTACTTTTGGTATGCTGATATTGTGCAGTGAATTGTACTCCTAAAAATTTTCAGAGGCTTCAAGTGCACTAGCCTTCTCTGCACTTCTGCATTAATCATTATCTGAGTCATTTGTCCTTTGAGCTGCGCATGCAGATGTGCATGCTATATGATCTCTGGTATCTCAATTATACCAAGATTTCTTAGTTAGCTATAGTATATCATCAAAACCTAATTTGTGTTTCAGAAGTGTGAGGGATAATTCCATTAGCGTACTTCCTCATACCTCTTCAGAGCAAGGAAAATTGTATGGTATTTGTGACCAAGCATGTCTTATGGTTTTAAAACGCAAATCCATATTTTAGTTATTACTTCATCCTTGACCTCAGAGTTAAAGTCAGTGCTTTATCCATTTGCTCTCTGAAGCCTAAAACAGGATGCGCATGTGAAATAGGTATTTAGAAGTACTTTTGTCTGATTTGCATACTGCCATATTTGTAATTATTTTTGTTTGACATGGTACAACCACAACTAGCATAAAATCAAAAGCAGTAAAGCAGTAAATTGTTTTGCTGCTTGCCTGTTAGCAGCATGCTAATAATGCTAGAGTATATCAATAGGAAAGCTAACAAGAATTTAAAGCTCCAAGTCTGAAAACAAATTTTCTTAATTCCTCACACACACACACTTTTTTAGTGTAAATACTATATTACATGCCTTCCTTTTCCTTCTTTAAAATTAGTTCATCCCATTATTATACTTTGGAAATGGTTTACTAGTTTGTCAAAAGATTTGTAAGGCATGGATAAAAAGTCAAGCTTGTTGACTTCTCGAGCAATTAACAGAATCACAGATAGCCTATTTCTTGGCCTGTTCTCTCAGTCTAGCCATCAATGCAATTATCCACATCAGAGAAATTTTCTTGTTTAGAAAAGAGAGTCACAAGTCCAAGAAAGTTTCACTCCATGAAATGTAACTGTTTGGTTTTAATGCTTCTTCATCAGCCACTCCCAAGGCTGTAAGGAAAAGTAGATTCTGTAAGTGTCTTGAAACACTTATGTATCTTTGTATTCCTGGAGAAACTCTCAGAAGACAGTATTTTGGTTTTTAGTATGGTGCTTTTTAATTTTTAACCTGTTTTTCCAAAACTAATACAAAACCTGAAGGATCTTTCTTCCAACATGCATAGATAGGTTTTTGTGCAGAAGGATGTTAACATTCAGGGAATTTTAGTTAATATACCTTTTAATTCTAATATATACTTCCCCAGTAAGATAATATTCTCACTGTTAGGACTGTAGCACTGTCTTAGCTTCACTGCACAGTAAAACAGCCTTTATTATGCTGGGTAAACAGGCCAATCTCCTTTTAGATTGGATTTTTAGATTTAATTTATTTTTATTTTTTCTTCAGCTGTGGTAGATCAGCTAGGGAAAAACTTTAGAGGGCAGACAGCAAACGAGATTTTTCATTGCTCCTAATAATGGAGTGCAACAAACTCATGACCAGCTTCAGAAGAATTTGATGGGTGCTTATACAAATTTTGACTTCATATAACAAGTCTGTTGCTAAAGTTTTAAATTAAGACTGTGCTTAAATCAGACTGAAGATGCTAAAAAATATAGCAACTCATATAACTGGACTCCTTAGGAAATTTTTTTCTTAAGTGGGATAACACATTTCCAACAGTAGGAATTATTTGCGTTTAAAAATAGAGCAGAGTTACAGACAGGAGTAGGGCTAATGGCTCAGGTCCTCACTTTTTTACTATTAAGCCCCTTTTTCTCACTAAAGATGAAAGGTACGATTAAAGTTGAGGGCAAATTAAATTGTAGTCAAGATTAGCACAGTTTTTGAATTACCAGAGTTGACACATGCATCCAACCCCGGTCATTTAAGTACATAATGTAATATGTTCTTATCAAGAGGTTTAATCAGAAATTTAAAAATCTCCTGTTTTCCCAGTTCAAGATGTTGATTTATACTGAACAATAAAAAAGACTGATCATAAACTAGAATGTGACCAAAATAACTCTGGATACTACCTCTTGCCATCTCACAAAAGAAAACAATCTTTCATGAGACAGTTGAACAGATTTTGTTTTAAGCCAAATTGGGAGGTGAAATTAGCATACTTTTTCACTAGCATTTCTAGAATTTTGTATTCACTATATCTTCCTTAGATCAACATGAACATGTTGCATTTAAAATGCAAATTGAAGTGCATATCATCATTCCACAATTCATGGTGAAACAGTAGCTATTTAAGATTATGTTAGTTTTTGACATAATTGACTTCTGTCATCTTCTGAACTCCATCTCATTTTCAGTGTCCACTAGTATAACTTTTATCTCAAAACTTTTTTTGTTTAATTACTATTATTATTTTCTTTTTAATCTGACTGGTTTGTTTCTTTGATCTGAAAATTGGAAACTACAAGCCCCTTTCTGAGGAAGAATTAGTGAAAAGTTTACAGTGGGATTTCAGATATTATTGTCATTTATTAATGACAGATTTATTAATAGCAGATTGAATTTACTCATTTGTAAAGTAAGGGAAGTATGTTCATTTCTTTCCATGTCAATCTAAATAAGTGGCATTAATCTAGCATTTCTGTTATTTAATGATCAAAGATGAAGTGAAGATTTCACACACATATGAACGCATATCTGTGGAACTTCATATAAGTGTAACTACTGGCCTAATTTCAAGACAGCCATTTTACAAAAATGACAAGGAGCACATGCATTTGCCTAGAGTTTAAAGTGAGGATCTAAAAGACATATTTTGCATGTTGTAGAAATTTCATATTTTATTGATTAATAAAATTAATCCATTTTTTCCAAACAAAAATAGAAGAAAATGAACCAGTTCCAATATTTCACATAGGAAATAATTTTGAAAATAAACACATTTTGTTTTTATCGGACAAAATTTTCTACTTAGATTTTTACCTAAAAATATGATTTCCTACAATATTCAAAAAAAGAAGTTAGTCACTTCGAAACAACTGCCGGAACACTCAATTCATAAAAAAAATTCCTTGAACTTTTGATCACTACATATTTTCAGCTGCACCACAAAAAGTTTAGTGCTACTGGAAGCACTTGAGAAGTTGTACTACAAATGTATTTTCATGTCCTACAGTGACTTTTCAATAATAGAAATAAAGAAGAGAAATGGGAGAATAAATATACTAATATTGGCTGTGATTAAAAAACAACAAATTAATCTCAACAATAGGTTATTATGTTTCAAATGGAATGCATTTGCAGACAATTTAAAAAATCTCAATTTTTTACATTTGGAATTGCAATGACAAACACTTATCATGCTTATTTCAGTTAACTGTTGGTGAGATGTTGCACAGTTTAACTATCTGTAATTTTGGACTCCCTACTCATACAGGGTAAGTTAATGATATAAACCCAGTTTTTGTATCAGAAAATGAATACTTTTCACTTCATTTTTCTTTAAAGGGCAAGAATAAAATTGTTTTGGTTTTGCTACCAAGAAAAAGAGAAATCAGGATTTCTGATTACAAGAAATATATGAGAATCCTTTGTAATGATCCTCAACAATAAATTTAACATCTTGGTCAAGGGGGAGAAGGGGCAGATATATGCAAGGTCATATTTTGTATTTCATTTTGTCATATACTTCTCTCTAATCTCCTCTGACAGTAACCCAGCTGTTTGTTATACATCAGTCTATGTTCTTAAGATCCTGATCCTGTAGAAAAGACTGATATTATGGAATCATAGAATCAAAGAATCATAGAATCACAGCATACTAGAATCGTTGGAAGAGACTTTAAGATCACTGAGTCCAATCACTAAACTAACACGGCCAACTCCAATACTAAACTATGTCCCTAAGTGCCTGGGCATCCTGTTCCAATGCTTGACAACACTCGCAGTGAATTAATTTTTCCTAATATATAATCTAATAGTCTCCTGGTGCAACTTGAGGCTGTTTCCTCTCATCCTGTCACTTGTTACTTGGGAAAAAAGACCAACCCCCACCTTGGTAAAACCTGTCTTCAGGTAGTTGTAGAGTACAATACAGTCTCACCTCAGTCTTCTTTTCTCCAGGCTAAACAACCCAGTTCCCTCAGCCTTTCCTCATAAGACTTGTACTCTAGATCCTTCACCAGCTTCTTTGTCCTTTTTGGACATGCTCAAGCACCTCAGTCACAGAATTACACAGAATGGTAGGTGTCAGAAGGGACTTCCACAGATCATCTAGTCCAACCCCCGCCAAAGCAGGTTCACTTAAAGCAGGTTGGACAGGAAAGCGTTCAGGCTGGGTTTGAATATCTCCAGGAAAGGAGACTCCACAGCCTCTCTGGGCAGCCTGTTCCAGTGCTCTGGCACCCTCAAAGTAAAGAAGTTTTTCGGCATGTTCAGATGGAATTTTCTGTGTTCTAGTTTGTGCCCATTGCCTCTTGATCTATCACTGTGCACCACTGAAAGGAGTCTGGCCTCATCATTTTCACACCTGCCCTTTAGATATTTACAAGCATCAATGAGGTGCCCTCTCAGTCTTCTCTTCTCTAGGCTAAACAGACCCAGGTCTCTCAGCCTGTCTTCATGAGAGACACTCCATTCCCTTGATCATCTTCGTAGCCCTCCATTGGACTCTCTTTAGTAGGTCCTTGTCTTTCTTGAATTGGGAGGCCCAGGACTGGACACAGTACTCCAGATGTGGCCTCACCAAGCAGAGTAAAGGGGGAGGATAACCTCCCTCAACATGCTGGCCATGTTCTTTTTAATGCGCCCCAGGATACCATTGGCCTTCTTGACCACAAACGCACATTGCTGCCTCATGGTCAACTTGTTGTCCACCAGGATTCCCAGGAATTTCTCTGCAGAGCTGCTTTCCAGAAGATCAACCCCCAACCTGTACTGATGCATGGGGTTATTCCTCCCCAAGTGCAGCACCCTACACATGCCCTTGTTGAATTTGATCAGGTTCCTCTCTACCCAACTCTCTATCTTGTCCAGGTCCTGCTGTATGGCAGCACAGCCTTTTGGTGTGTCAGCCACTCCTCACAGTTTTGTGTCATCAGCAAACTTGCTGAGGGCACACTCTCTCCCTTCATCCAGGTCATTGATGTTGAGTAAGACTGGACCCAGTACTGATCCCTGGGGAACACTGCTAGCTGCTGGCCTCCAACTGGACTCTGCCCTACTGATCACAACCCTCTGAGCTCTGCCATTCAGCCAGTTTTTAG
>KZ506090.1:191239-214886 GCA_002844005.1 Limosa lapponica baueri | reverse complement strand
AGGCAAGGCAAAGCAAAGGCAAGGCAAGGCAAAGCAAAGGCAAGGCAAGGCAGAATTCCCACAACATTTCCCTGTAGGGATTATTCTCTGGCCATGTCCCTCTTGTTTGTCCTCTGCAGAACTCTCTCCAGTTCATCAATGTCTTTCCTGCATAGGAAGGGGGGCAAACTGCACACAGCCTCTAGATGTGGTCTAGTGAGCACTAAGTAGAGGGAAATAGTCACCTCTTGCAACTTAGTGGCCTTGCTCCTGTTCATATACCCTCGAAGGCTGTTGCCTTCTCTATTGCCAGGGTACAATGCGAGCTCATTTTCAGCTTACTGTCTTCATTTTAACATTGAGAGAAAAAATCAGATTATTATAAAAGTATGATGAATAATGCGATTCAATGTATTGTTGAACCTCAGTAATAAAAAGGAAGATGAAGGCTGTCTGTGTACATTTGAATGTATGTGTACCTTACCATGCTGCCCTGTTTAGAAATGAAAAATGGATACAATGCTATTATGAAATGATCTATCTGCCGGAGGACAATAACTTCTGGTCTTATATTCTGGAAATTTTGAAGTTATTTTGTCCTGAGTTTACTGTTCAAACAGGAAAGGTGTGGAATGTTGCATGAATTGCAATAACTAAATATTAGCCCAGTCTGGAAGATTTTAAATATATCAAGATATCAATATATCAAAAGAAATATATCCTAAAACCACACTTTGAAATGTACATCTTAACCTCCTTCAGATTAACAAAGGTATGGAATAATTTGTTACTTATGTTAAAAACAATTTGACTATTCTTGTTGCAATCAAAAGTAGTATGAAAAAAAAGTGGTAAAGCCATGAATTAAACACCATTTTAATGATCGTGGTTCTGTCAGAACTCATTTTACTTTCCAACTCTTAACACTAAATGAAAACCAGGAGTGTTATTTAACTCCAGGAACAACAGTAAATGCTACCGTAAAGTGTTCTAATGTGAATGACAATAAGGCCAAAGCCCATTTGAAAACAATTCTCATTTTAGAACCCTTTCCAATGAGTAAAGACTGAGAGCTTTCTAATTTTTTATTTATTTTATGTGTATATTTCTGTGTTATGTGAACATATTGTGTGTACTTGTAGTATATGTATGTAAATCATGGTGTGATAGCTGTTCTTTGTTTTAATAATCTTAAACAAAAGGTACAGTGGAAAGGACTAGTGTAAATAAAAATGTACAGAAAATTCCTGAACTAAACTAAAAATATTAACATTTTTGTTTTTGTAAAGCAACCTCTTTCCCTCAGTATGCGTATGGGTTAATACAGAGGGTTATTGCCTAACAACCACACAGCAGTCAAATCTCATCACCTTCAGCAGGAATAATTTATGGTTTAATCTTACATGCAGGCGTATTAAATTAGTATTACTCATCAGAACTCGCTTATTAATAAAACAAGCTGAATTAGCCACTGGAGAATCATATTTGGAAATTCAATGACAATTTTACATTTTTAATAAAGGCTCAGAAATATTATTGCAGAGCAGGTGGTATGAAGAAATGTGGTCAAATTTGACATTCATTAATAATTGAAGGGTGGAACGTGACAGAGGTGAAAATTGATATTGATTTTTTCCCCTCTAATATTTGGATGAGTTCTGAAAAGTAAATAAAATGAGATAACAAGGCATATCAAGTCACCCTGATTTCTTTGATCACCCCTCCCTGTATGCACACATAGATATCACTATTTTCCCTATCATGTTTTTGAATAATTCAACACCCATAGTCTTTCCAGTTCAATGCATTATAAAACACACTCAAGCTGAGTTTCAATCATATTAGACTGAAAGCTGAATTTTTTATGAAGGATTATTTAAAACAAAATGTGTCTTGGGCCCTACAGTCTCTGAAACCAAACAATCCTGAGAGTTCAGTGAAGAAATGTCAACACTGTGGACAATTTTTCAATTCAAAAAATTAAAGAAATCATGTTTGATATATATTAACCATATCAATATTAACAACCTTCTGCTGGATTTCAGAAGTGATATGAGAGTGGCAGTATTATCAGGCTTGTATTTTAACTAGTTGTGAAATCTCTGAAATACTTGTACTCGTGCTGAACTTGACCTGCCTCTGGGACAACTCCAGCAGCAGTCCTACAGATTTCAGTAACGCCAATCTGCAGGCTCAGTTGAGGTTAGCATCTTCAGCTTCGTTGAACTCCAGGCATACCAGGAGGGTCACCAGGCTCTGCTGACCAAACTCCAGCCAACTCAAAGCATGTCCATGGGGTATTTTGGCAGGGTTTACATGGCTATTAGAGGTCTGTAGTACACTCCATCATGCATGTGAGTTTGTTTCAGCGTTTCCCACCTCTTTTTGTCCTCACATAGGCTTGTGGTCAGGATCTTCTTTACAAAACATCTCTTGGTTTACATTCTTCATCTATTTGAATGACTGTGTTCTCCTTTCTTAGCCCAGTACTGGTGATAGCAACAAGGGAAACTCACTGAAAATGACTTGGAGCCTTCCATTCCTATGTGTTTATAAAAGTAAATTCCTTGCTTCTGGAGGAAATCACCTACTCCCACATTCTGGCTGTAGGTGTAAATGTTGTGGAAAAAATGAAGGAAAAAATCACTGTAGAGGATTTCAACCTCAGCCTGTCTGTCTTCCATTTAAAACTTTAACATAGCCAGATACTTATCCACACTTCAGGTTCTTTGAAATACCACCTTCCTTCCTTCAGTAAAGTCTCCTATAAGCTTGCCTAGAACTGCAAGAAAATGCTGCTCTTGTGGACTTTATTGAGGTCATTTTTTGGATTGCATGCTATACAACTTATCTAGATAATCAGTCCACAAAGTATTGTTCAATAGATTTAACAGTTTTCTCAGCAGAATTAGCTCTCTAGAGTTAATCTATAGGATAGGAGGAGATCATGGAGTGTTCAGCAGAACACCCAGGAAAAATATAAACAATCAGGAGTTAATAAGACACTCAGTATCAATACAATAGGGGATGAAGGGATTGAGAGCAGCCTTGAAGAGAAGGACTTGGGGGTTACTGGTGGATGAAAAGCTGGACATGAGCTGGCAATGTGCACTCGCAGCCCAGAAAGCCAACTGTATCCTGGGCTGCATCGAAAGCAGCTTGGCCAGCAGGTCGAGGGCGGTGATTCTACCCCTCTACTCCACTCTTGTGAGGCCCCACCTGGAGTAGTGCGTCCAGGTCTGGGGCCCCCAGTACAAGAAAGATGTGGACCTGTTGGAACAGGGCCAGAATAGGGCCACAAAAATGATCAGAAGGATGGCACACCTCTCCTACGAAGACAGGCTGGGAGAGTTGGGGTTGTTCATCCTGGAGACGAGAAGGCTCCAGGTAGACCGTATAGTGATCTTTCAGTACTTAAAGGGGGCCTACAGGAGCGATGGGGAGGGACCCTTTACCAGGGACTGTAGTGACAGGACGAGGGGTAATGGTTTTAAACTGAAAGAGGCTAGATTCAGACTAGATATAAGGAAGAAATTTTTTACAATGAGAGCGGTGAAACATTGGAACAGGATGCCCAGAGAGGTGGTAGATGCCTCATCCCTGGAAGCATTCAAGGTCAGATTGGATGGGCCTCTAAGCCCATCTAGTCTAGTTGAAGATGTTCCTGCTTATTGCAGGGGGGTTGGACTAGACAACTTTTAAAGGTCCCTTCTAACCCAAACCATTCTGTGATTCTATGATTCTAAGAAGGGAGGAAGCAAAAAAGTTCAAAAGCAGGAGAGAGAAAGTGTGTCAACTCATTAGATTTCCTTCAATTTTTTTGTTAAGGATGCTTTCATGTTTAGAGATGAGAAGCTCTGCTCCAAGGTATTAAGCACAAATAATATTGATTGACTGCAGTTATTTTATAGTCTCATGCCTTCTGTCTACTGCAGAACAAGTAACTGTTTGCAGGTCCCATTGACTGTGTTAGCAGAGCAAATGGAAGATGCTCTAGGTCTCAATTTGTAAGAATGAATTTATATTGACTTCAATAGCCAGAATTAATGAAATCTAGTCAAATAACTGAAAAGGTATTCCACAAGGTATTTTGCTTTAATTAGTGAGAAGTATTGCAGAAAATATGAGTCAGCTGAGAATTTTAACATAACAATATATTATTCTCCATTCATATCTGTCCAATATTACTGTTGGAAACAAAACTCTGAATTGTGAGTTGTGATTTATTTGGAATTTGACTGCCATTTCTTGGGTTTTTTATTATTATATGTAGTTTTCATCAGAGAGAAACTATGATAACCGTAAAAAAAAGTTACTATTTTAATTTAAATGAGACAGAAGCTTAATCAGCAACACTGAGCAGCCACTACCGGGCAAGTTAAATTGTTCTTATATGACACGGTGCAAACGGGAACATATTGCCTTCTGTAAAAATTGCAGTTCATTGTTCAACAAAAAGGTCATGCAAATGAAATTATTTGTTTGCTTGTGACAGTTACCAACTTTTGATGTATTCTTCTATAAGCAAAATCAGATTTGATAAGCATAAGGAAAAGTAAACAGTAAAGAAAGAGGTGGGAGCACATGGTTTAAGTTGATTGACTCCAGTATTTGGAAAATAAGTGTCCTTTTGAATGTAGGCCACTGGTGCGCTGTTGGCTACACTGTGTTTCTTCTCCACAGTTAAAACCTTAGCCAATTCGTACTGAGACAAAAATGCTCTAAATACTATGTATTTCACCTCAGTCATCTGGAGGGTTGAACATTCCAAAAAGTGAAGTTTTCTACACCCCTACATCAGATTTCTATAAATTTGTCTGGATTAGCAACCTTATGCTACCACAGAACCATTTGGGAATCAATGCATGGGTTTCCCTCCTGAGTTTTTTTCCCCCTCAAGTTTCTGGAAGTGGCTGGGGAATTTCAGGCCCTGTCATCTATTTCTGCCCCATGTTTCACTGAGTGATATTAAGTCAGAAATCATAGTTGTGCTTTTGGAGGATATGTTTGTTCTGTGCTCTTCTTCTGAGGGAAAAAATTCCACAGTTTAAGTATGTAGTTACTAGAAAACTTAAGAAGAAAACCCTTTTTAATGAAAACACACTCACCCTTGTTGCAGCCTTTCCTCTAACAAGGTTATTATTACAAATACAAAAGCAATTGGAGATCTCAGATTTCTGCAGTCTGCTTTGCTGTGATAATAAGTGTTTTGTCCTCCTTAGCCTGGATATATCATTAATTTTGTCCATCATTACACTACATATACTACGTATATAATCACACACAAGTTTAGACAGATGTATATAAGACAGATATGGAAAAACTGTAGGAAGCTTCTCAATATCTCAAGCAACTATTTCCCATCAAAAGTCCAGAGCAGATGGATATCTGTCTTAGGGTGTGAAAAATTCTACCTTTTCACTTGGAAAAACATGTATTTTTTACCTTCATTGCCACTAATGCTGAGACAGGCATCATGCTCTGAGTGATAAGACATTTTTCCGAAAACATGGCACCTATAACTCTTCTGTCCTTGCTGAAGAGTTGCTTATGCATTGCCAAAAATTGCCACGGCATGTAACAGGCAAAGTATACATCAAAGCACACAAGATTTCATGAACTGCACTTGTTCACTAATACTTTTCAAGGTCTGGAACAATCCAGGTTGCAGAAGAGTAGGCCTTGAGGAATTGCCCATCCTGTGATAAATGCTTTGTTGTCCTTGTAGACAGTCTGACTACAGGGAGCAGTATTGTATCATGGTGCAGAAAAGTGTGAGCTTTGGCATACCTGCCAGTATCCTGAACACAAAAATGAGATGGTTAATTTGCATATGTGGACACATTTTGCATAAGAATGGAAACAACTGAGAGATGGAAGGAAGGGGGAGGGAAATAGGATAAAATGTACTATCCACTCCTTTATATCATCTTTGAGAGGGCAGGGCTCTTTCTCACAGCAGTTCATAATTTTGATCTAGCTCTGTACTTTCCTAGTCTTGCTCTCCCTGAATGAATTGATTTCATTCTCCATTCTGTTTCAAGTCAATCAACCTATTTTTTTCATCTATTTTTACATAAAATTACCTGTACTGGGTCAGATCAAAGGTCTACCTACAGTAGCATCCTGTTCCTGACAGGGCACCTAGGGAGGAGTATAAATGCAGGGCAAAGACACAATGATGCTTCCCTAGAATAGTCTCCTTCCTTCTGGGGATTTATGATGCAGAGACCTGAACTAGAGGTGGCATATTTATATGCACTTGTGTTCAATACATTGTTCTTCTATGAGTTTTATTGTTCATTTCCTGATCCCAAATAGACATTTAGCATTGGCAACATCCTGTGGCAAGGAAAACCATAGATAAAATCACAGAACACTGAAGGCCTGTCCTACTTTGCCTGGCACAGTGCTGTTTACCTCTTCTGTTCATCCTGCTCACTTGTGGAGAAAAGATGCAAGATAGCTCTCTTGCTGGTACCTCAGAATAAGAACCAACACACAAATCAACAAATACCACTTCCAGTGTATCCATGATCTAGACACTGAATTGCAGTTCACAAAAGTGGAGCTGCCTCTCTTCATGCCTAGAAGTACTAGCATGTGTATGGTTCGAACCCTCTCCCCTAGTTGTCCCACATGTAAGATGGGAGTAATAGCTCCTCTTTTTTTAACAGGACTTTTGTGTGGACAAGTGCCTCAGAGAATATCATGTACCTAGCTGTCATGTCTGTATTACTGTAATGAGGAGAAGCAGTTTTGCCAAAATCCCATCATTTCCCCTAGAAATTGTATCCAAGAAGGAAGATGATACACAAAGACTAAGTCATATTAAATTAAATATAAAACAAAAATATACTATTAAAGTAAGGGTGGTAAATAGCAATGGAAGGAAAAATGGTAAAATTACTCTTTGGGGTTTTTTTTTGGTTTTTTTTGGGGGGGGGTTTTGCTTGTTTGTTTGTTTTAAATCCATGATACCTAGTCTAATAATCATATCCATTGGCAGGGCTATGTATGAAAATAATGGTAACGTCATGACAATATATCCCTGGAATTTATATAAAAATATACACAACACATCTTTTCTGCATAAATTTATCAAATGCTGCATGGCCTGTTATAACACCGTATATTATGAACATTGAGATTTCTTTATTTGCTGTAAATAAACACTTGCTTACTTGCCATACTCCAAATTCTTTCTTGCTGCACACATGGTTTGCTATCCTACTGCAGTTAGTTACAATTGGAATTACTCTATATTGGCTCTAATTCCACCTCTTGTACAAATAAATGAAAATAAAATATACATTTACATACATTTACACTTAGGCTGTAATATTTTCATTATGTATTTAATTAATTAGAGATAATTAATTTCCTTAATTAGAGATAAAACACTTCTTCATTTCCTTCGGAATTTCTCAATTTTCAACATAGGGATAACAGACCTCTTCGCTGTTATATAGCTGAAAGTATATTTCAATACTGCTCCTCAGTAAGGACACCTTTCAAAACATCAGTGGTCCTCTGAGTGTTGATTCCATTCACCTGATGGATGTGGGCTGACTTTTCCTATCTTTCTCTATATTAGGCTTGCTCATTATTTTCTTTCTCTTCTTTGGTGCACTGAGTGGAATAAGAACATTTTGTCTTACTCTTTATTATTTTGGAATTTCACTTTAACTGTGTTGTAGTGTGATTTTTAGGCATTCTTCTTTTTGGCTTAGTCAGTAATATGTGGGGAGATCCTTTTTCTCCTCTTGCTGCCATTAACCTGTCCTTGAAGAGTCCTGATCTCTCAATTCTTTATTTCTAGCTCATGCTAGCAGATGAAGCTGTGAAATGCCTTTTTAGAATTGCAGTTGTGCAGCAACCAGCAGTCCGAGGACAGCCGTGTAATAATCCTCTTCAGTCCTTCCTCGGGTAGAGAACTTTAGTTTTGCCTTTTCAACACTTTTTCCAGTGAAAGCTGACTGCTTAAGAAATAGAATGTCTATGGAGAAAGCACCTTATCAAGAAAGGGAAGGAATAACCTATCCAAATCTATTTAAGTCTGTTGGCAGTCTAGTCACAATCAAATAAACACCTTTCCAATCTACTTTCCCTCAGAGGCCAAATATTCTCTTCTGCAAATCAGACCTTATACCTAGAAAACCTCACACAAAATGGCTGCTTCCACTCCTTAATCCCTATCAGAAACGTTTTTGCCACATTACTGTCCAATCTAAATTAAATTGGTGATGTATGCTTTTATCTCAGGGATAGGCCTGTAACAGTAGCTTTCTTTGCTAGTGTGTGAGTTCAAAAACTCATAGAATCATAGAATACCAGGTTGGAAAGGACCTTAAGGATCATCTCGTCCAACCTTTCTTGGCAAAAGAAGGCCCCTGAATCTTAAAAGTGTTCAGTGATGGGGAATCCACCGTTTCCCTGTAACGACTATTTAAATGGCTGGTTGTTCTCATTGTGAAACATTTTCCTCGTGTGTCCAGCTGGAATCTCCCCAGGAGTAACTTGTACCCATTACCTCTCATCTTTTCCACGTGACTCCTTCTAAAAAAGGAGTCTCCATCTTCTTTGTAGCTGCCCTTTAAATACTGGAACACAGTGATAAGGTCTCTGCTAAATCTTCTTTCTCAAGGCTGAAAAAACTCAGTTCTCTCAGCCTTTCCTCATATGGCAGGCTTCCTAGTCCTTTGATCATCTTTGTGGCCCTTTTCTGGACCCTCTCCAGCATGCCCACACCTTTTTTTGTATAGCAGGGACCAAAACTCAACACAGTATTCCCAGTGTGGTCTGACAAGTGCTGAGTAGAGTTGTTTAATGACTTATTTATCTCTTCTGGTGATGCCTTTGTTGATACAGCCCAGCATTCTATTGGCTTTATTTGGTGCAGCAGCACATTGTTCACTCATATTAAGCTGGAGAGCCAGGACCCCCAGGTCCCTTTCCACAGAGCTGCTCCCCAGCCAATTAGAGCCCAGCCTGTGCTGTGCTCCTGGATTATGTTTTCCGAGGTGCAAGACCTTACACTTGATCTTGTTGAACTTCATAAGGTTTTTGTTAGCCCTCTCTTCCAGCCTGCCCAGGTCTTCCTGCAGGGTGGCTCTGCCTTCTGAAGTGTCCACTTTCCTGCTCAGTTTAGTATCATCAGCAAACTTCATCAGGGCACACTTGAATCCCATCATCCAGATCACTTATGAAAATACTAAACAGCATTGACAAACATTTTTACCTTCATTGCTTGGAAGGTATGTATTCACTCTTGTGAATGAAAGAGTGAATTTTCCTGCTCTCTGAAGCTGCTTACTTCATCATCATTCCTCATCAGAGACACTAGTTTGTTAACACTTTGACTTCCAGTTGTTCTTCTGAGCATGCATATCTACAGAAAAAAAAATCATATGATGAGCAAATTATGTCAGATTTTGCACAGTCCACATATTGTTTAAAAGGTAAGTATGTTGTAATATGGCATATAGTTAATATAGTATGTAGTTAAAATACACGAAAGCTTCTTTAGCCATCTTACCTCCCCATCTTGTAACTTGGAAGAGCCACTCTCAAGGATGTCTTCTTCAGCAGACCCTTTCGGTTTGCCTTCTCCCAGAATCAGGGATTTGGATTAGGCAGTAGTTTGCAAGGCTCAGGCATGGGAGCCTCATTTGAACTCATGCCATGACATACATGTGACAAAATCTAATATACCAGCAAGTATATTTAAAAATAATTTTTGTTTTTATAGCATTGATATAAATGTTTGTCCAGACAGGTACTCATAAGATGTGACAAAGTCTTACTGAACCTCTGAGGGTTTTATTTTCAAAGCTTCTGCCTCTCACAGTCTTGATGAGGGTTAAAGGACCCTATGCTCTGGATGTTTTTCAATTGAGAGTTGAATAGTTGAAACAGGTTTCAGGACGGTCTGTCAGGACAAGAAAAGAAGGCAAGAACCTTTTTGTTGGCTAATTTTGCAGTTTTGGCGTTCCTTCCTCAACCTAAGAGGATAAAAATTATGTATATATGGTACCATAAAGAGGAATAAATAATGAGACTTAAAGATTGTCTTATTTAACACTATAGCATTTAATAATTCTAGATGTCATTAAAAATATTATAGTACAGATTACCAAGAGCATCATGTCATTCATTATACTTTATGTTACAAGTGGTACTGTTAGCAACATGAGATTTTGGCCTTGCATGGCATGTCTTCCAACTCTTTAAGCACTTTGTTTTGACAACGCTGGCATCTTAATGCTACAAGTCACATCTTATGAAGCAGCTCTACAGTATGAGTGTGCCAAGACATTTAACCTCATTAACCTTTTATTCTTTCCAGATTACCAAAAGAAGAGCAATAAATGAAAAACCAACCGTAATGTTGTTTGCACTTCCTCACACTATGCAGAAATTGAAATGAAGCAGTGAAAATAATGGATTGTGTAGTTTTGATAAAGTATAATTGGCTATGTAAATCTCTGTAGATTAATTCTTGTTACAACCAGTTGTTCAACCGGTGTAAGTCAGCGTACTTCTAGTGATGTCAGTGTTGTTATAATAACTTAAAACCTCTGCTTATATGAATAACTGTTACTTTTTCTGGATTGCTGTCCCTATCTATTTCCTCAAACTCTTTGTAGCTGACCTCTTTGATAGAGAAATCAATGTCAGCTCCAGTGAAATAAATGGATATTGTTATAAAGCTTGATTCAAGGCTCTCAGTACTAAGGTAGTACTTTATTTAGCTTCTTCTGAAGTCTACCCTACAGATTCTAGTACAGCAAGGGTGTTCAGATATTTCCAGGACTATAGGTAATTTGTAATGATTACAGTCATACAAAGCTTTCTTTACTTGTTATTCCCCTGTGCCCACCACTGTGTGCCTGTATTAGTAGGCAGATGTGCAATAATGACTTTATGAAGACACTAGCAAACTGACTATTTGGCTAACAATGGTAAGATTCTTATACTGTGTGAAAATACAATGTTGTATACAGAGTTACATTTCCAGATGCAACAGTAAGTCAGCAAATGTGGCTTGTATCGTAAATGTTTTCATCCCTCCTTTAAAGATGTGTTTGAGTGGCACAAGAAAACCCAAAGCTATACCCTGACAATTTTTCAAACACTTTGGTACTGTATTTGCAGATTTCTAATATTATAAGAGAATTAGGCTTGGAATTAGTTCACAAAATATGTAAAACTCTGTGATTATTGTTCATCTCTGTTGAGCTGTCCTCCATCACCATTTCCTTACCAATATCCTTTACACCACACCTAAAGGATATAGAATTATATGAATCAGAGTAATAGTGTTTCAAATTTGGTAATAGACTAGCCAGACGACAGACCAGTGGAGAATTCACTCTCATCTCCTATTCAGCATTTAGGCAGTTAAACTAACATTGGAAAAACGTTGACACAATAAAAATACTGACTGTGGTTGCCATAGTGTGAAAGGACAGTATACCACAAGACTGCAAAGGATGTGATGTATATTGAAAGCAAAGAGACTGTCCTGTGTCATAACATGAGGTTGACACACGGACTCAGCCAACTGGCATTGGTTTTATTTCTTAACATTGCAAAAATATAGTTTGTAGTCTGCTGACTGTTGTTACAAATAAATGTTATGTGATCAAATTTCAAATTTTACTTCAAACCAGGAAATAACCGCGTGATACTGTATAAATTCAAGGAGAGACTGCCCACCTACTAGTATATCCTACAGCAAGGCTTCCTATTCTACTCTGAATGCATATGTAAGTATTAATCATTTCTATGTATGATTCAGCTTAAGCATTTGATGTAGTCACAGCCTAAGTTATTTGGTTCTTTTATGTCATTCTCTTGTCTTGAAAAAAGGTTTGACTAAGTAGTCAAAAAGTACAGTTGAGTTATAAGGCTCAATATCTGTTTGTTCTGTGGGACAGGAGAGTTTTTAAAGTTTGTGCTTTTAACAATTTCAAGTGCATCTATTAAATAATGCCATCTTAGGTAGATGCCTAACAAACACACACATTTTCCATCAGGGTTTTACACCAGCATTAATCTAATGAAGGATAAGCTAGAAAAAATGATTGGTGTAAATCTTAACGGAAAACATGGTTTTCTATGCATTTTTTTGCTTGAAAGTGTCAAAAAAAAAGTTTCTGGCTGCTGCACCTGTCATCAAGAGAGTAAGTTAGCATCCCCATATAAAATAAGAAGTGATTACTCTCCTGTGAAGATCAGAGTGGAAGACAACTTAAAGCCTTTTGCAGGTGTCACCTAAAGAAGGCAGAAAAAGCACAGAATAGTTCTCTCAGGGGTTTGGAATGATTCATGTCACACATGCTTATGTTTGCATGTTTACAAATAAATAAATAAATAAATGATTATCATTTATGTTTAAACACGTCTCATGTATCTAGAGAAGATACAAATATAGACATATGCACATAGGATATGTATGTGCAAAAGTGTAATGTGCTGAGCTGTACGCATATACATTTGATTTTTGCATATGTATTTACATATATTTGCATGCCATACTCCTTTTATATGTATGTTATATTCAGGTTTACAGACACTGAAATAGTATTTCCTTTCAACTATTTTCTTTCTCACACCTTTCATGGCCACTATACGTGGGAATACACATCACAAATATATAATGAAAGAATTCACAAACTTGTGTGTAGTCCCAAATGTAGATATGCATTAGATCTATATATATGTGGGGATAGAATGGGACTGACACAGAGATAAAGAGGGGTGTGTGCATTGTGTGTGTTCGCCATGCAGATACGCATACATGCAGCACACACAGACATAATTCTCCACTACCTGTTTTCCTACGCAACATAAACAAGTCCTCTGTTTATCCCAGGGGGTTAATTTGGTCAGACTTTGATACATCACTTTGTGCATGGTGTTAATATTTTACTCCAAATGCCATATCATCTTTTATCTTTTATTTATGGTGATCTTCATATTCATTTCTCAACCAAGGAAGTCACTGCAGGGAGAGAAGGCATTGATCTTTAATTTTTTTTCTTTTCCCTTTGTATTGCAAACTTTTGGCCCTGAAGAAAAAGTACAGACTATGAAAGAGAGAAAAAAGATAGGGGGGAAGGAAAAAAACTCTCCTAGTTTGGGAATTCTTTCCAGAAGAACAAGCACCAGTCTTTTTCACTGACTAGGAGATATGGCTATAAATAAGAAACAAGAGAAACAAGTTTCATGAATTTGTCTTTAGGTGGGACATAACCTGTATACTACTTTTTAATTGAACCCTGAATGTGAAAAGGCTTGGGAAACAAAGATATGAGTTTGGAAATATGAATAGCAAAGCTCTTTGCATAAACTTTAAATAAATTCACCTGCAGCCCTGACAGACCAACCTATCAGATACGTGATTGCTATTTAAAGAGTTAGAATCCTTACTATTTTTTTTCCCTTGGACTAGTAGCCAGCTGGAGCTGTGAGTCAGGCTCTATGTTCTGTCTTGTGTAATATTGCCACTGAATAATCAAATTTCCTTCTGCCAATACAAATGGACAAGAAAGACTGCCTAAACAAAGATTTCAGGAATATCTTCCTTTTTTTTTCCAAGCTCAAACAGTGGTTACATAAATTCGGAAAAGTTCAAATTCCTAGGAAAATGTTATTAAGACTTAAAGTGTCATTTGCTTTCAGTCTTCTATCTCTTCACTTCAAAGCACCCTGATCTTTTCTTTTCAATCACTTTTATTTAAATCATGTGTGGATGTGTGTGTGCACATGTGTGTGTGTATGCATGTGTGCATAAGCTTTAAGACGCACTGTGTTCTGCGACATGGACACAACTTGCTTGTGTCCCAGCTTTGATATTCTGGCACAGTGGTCTATTGAAATCATATATATTATGGGAAATTCTCTAGTCATCACCAAATGATTCTAATGTCATTACTGTGAAATTCTGAAAAGAAATGTTAAATCAGCCTGCTTTGTAAAATCTGATGAATCCTGATTTGTATATCAGCACAGACAAAAATTCCAACAGTAACCAGAGAGAAGTAAGGGTGGGACAAGTCATGAAAAGAAGTCTGTTGAGACTTCATATGAATTCGTGCTGACAGGTCTCTCTGCACTTAATTAGCTGCAAGTTATTTATGCATTGTTCAAACTGCAGTATAGAACCACTGGCATCAGCTGGGGTAGATGTACTGGTACACTACATTGGATTTAGTCCCAGTTTTAAAGTGCTTGCATGAATGCATGTGATAATAAAGAAGAATTTGACTACTGCACCATGGGTACAATTTATTCAGTGATTTCTACATTCAGGTGATTTGAAGAGCAGCGATCTAGACAGTCCCCATTACTTTCCATTCATTCTGTATTCATCAGAGGCAATCTGATCCCAATGAATACTCTATTCTACTGTACAAATGTCTTGTGTATTTAAGGAAATACTTAACTTACTCAATAAGAAACATATTCAGTTGCTCTTTTTTGTCTTGATGCATGCATCTATGTCTAGGGTGATGGGCAGCTGTGTGTGTGAAGATGGGAAAGACAGACTTGAAGAGAATCAGTTATTCCCAAAATTCACGCACGATGCATTATGTCATCATCAAGAGGAAAAATGAATACTGTTCTGACTATTGCATATTATCCAGGAAATCAAAGTATGATATCATAGTTCATAAAAGTTCATTTTTGCTTCAGAAGCACAAAAAATGCTCTATTGAAGGCAGACCACATCCCACATGGGTTATGCTTGATTATGTGAAAAGAATTTGACTCAAAAGGAAATTACTGTGATACCTCAGCAATTTAAATGAAAATATAAATAAGGTCAGAATATAAATCAGAACTCCATCCTACCCATTTCCTTATGTGAACACAACTGTGGACAGTACAAAGCTGAAATTCTGAGTTTAAATCCCTGAACTTCTTCAGGCATTTTTGTGGAGTTCCAGTCACCATTTAGCGAATTAAATTATTTTTTTTATGACACAGGAAGTGACAGGCCTAAATGTTCTGGGAAAATTAAATTTCTCTGAAAGGTGAGGAAACTTACAAGAACAACACACCAAGAACATCACCTGATTTTTAAGGTACTTCTTGTGGGACAGCCCCTTATGGGGCACATATGTCTCTCATCTGACTCTGTGCCTGTGTAATGAATGGGATTGCCCCACACATTCTAGCCACTTTGATGAGAAAGACAGCTCCAATGGGAGATTTAAACCACTTAAGATGTAAATCTCTCTGTGCAAATCTCTAGTAATTACAAAGGAAGTCCCATCTGTCATTCAACTGAAGGGAAATAATACTCAATATTAGTCACCTCCGTTAGGTGCCCAAATTAGATAGAACGTACCTGAACCATAGATCTCATAGCCAAGACTTCATGCTGTTAAGTATTCCACACATGTTGAGTTTTGTTTTGAGGTTATTTTTAGGTAAGGAGGAAGTAGATGTGGTGCCCGAAGCTTAGATAATAACTCCTGGAAGCAGCAACCTCACCTGAATCTGAACTCCTAGGCCACATTGTGGGGAAACTAAGCCCATCTCCTTTGGGATATTTAAACGTTCAGCTTGATCCAGTGGGAGTTAGTGATTAAAGTACCTGTGGGGAGTTGAGGCCTAAGGGCAACATTCCTTTACTTCCGAGCAACTTCCTGTAGAACTGAAGTTCTCCCATTTCACCCCATTCTGCAAGGGGTCTGAATGGCTTTATTCAGTGAAATTCCAGTTCATTTTTTTGTGGGGTTTATTCTATATGCTCAGCACCTATTGAAACCAGTGTATGTTAGGATCATAAATACCTTTAAAAACCATCCCTTGAAAATAACAGTGTAACATTATTAAATGCATCAGTCATCTGGTCTCCCAGAATTATGCTACTGAACACACAATAGTATATAACTTCACTATCTCATTCTGATAAACTAGACTAAAGACTGTTTTCTGCAATATTTAATGTTGTGGTCAGTTCTGAAATCTCCATACTTTAATTAAACAGTTGTCAAAGACAACTTTTCTGCTTGCTAGACTGCTCTTTCTCACATATCCACAAAGGCAGCAGATACTCTTATAGGGTTAATTTTCTTAGCTTTTGGTTTTAGATTCATAGAACACATTGTGTCCAACCTTAATATTTTACACTGTAAGCCATATCATCTTTTATCTTTTATTTATAGTGATCCTCATATTAATTTCTCAATAGCAGCTGGCACAGCAGGAGGGACAAGGCATTGATCTTCCAATTTATCCACTACTCTTACATATCCTGAGGTCGAAGCAGCCTAGAGAGATTGATGGAGCTCTGGCATCAGTCCAGAGGCTGTGTGTTTCTCATGCATGAAAATCAACAACAGGAAACCGAAATTTGACAATTGGCAGCAATATCAGCGACCTTTGTAATAAATATAACAGGACAGTCTTCAATAATTTAATGGAATATCGGGTATTCCATAATGAAAAATCAGCCATGTGAGAGTATGCGTATATAGCTTGCTGAGATTCCGCATATGTGTGCTTAGATGTGTACACATACAGCTGCAAACACCAATACACAATTTATTTTATTTACAGAGCAGAAAGTCATAAAAGTTATCTATGATGAGATTAGTTGTATTATTTCTCTGCTAATGCAGGAAAAGTAGTAAAATTACAGGGCTGTCATGTTTGCAACGGTTAGGTAAGAATACACACACACCCCTCTTACAATATGAGTCACAGGGCTTCACTCTAGGTTGTGACTTATTTTAGAATCATTCATACAGCCTGCTAGGGACAGGCCTCTCAAGGATCACACAAAGAGAAGACTTTCTTACTCTTAATCATTATACTGTTTGTAGTTGCACAACAGGGTTTGACAGCTCCTGCTGCATCACTCCCACTTTTTATCTTTTTAAAAACAAGCAGTTGATCTGAATTGTTAGCAGTTGTGAACCACAGATTAACCCTACTCTCATACAAGTCCTGTGTCCTATCCCTGGTCATATGCTGTAAAAGAGAATGCTAACCATCTAATCCTTACTCTTAGTTGAATCTATCTGCTGTATGCATGTTACAGGGCTTTGTAGACACAATTTTAAATGCAAACTTTATCAGCTCCCTCTGCTGAGTGCATCTAAACACAGAAATGCTGTCCTGCTGAGGGGAAGCTAGAAGCATCTAGCTAAAACTTGGTTAGTTAAGAGGTACAAAAGTGAAACTGATTCATCAAGGCACTGAGTATTAGTTACTACACAAGCACACACCACAAAAAGCTACAGGTAAAACTGCAGCTTGTGCTCTTAATTATGCAACATACAGGAACCATTAAAGTCAACGTTATGTTCACTGCCGTTTCTCCTGTGTGGCTTTATCTGTCTGGGTTCATTTCTCTTTCTCCTTGACTTGCTATCTTCCAATCACCCAGAAAAATAGTAACAATTCATGCAGTCCCACTACAGTGCCAGAGCTTTCTGGCTTCTTAACCCATGACTCAGATTGGGGAATCTAGGAGAAAGTGAGGGGTTTCGATGCAAAACCAGCATTCCAGATGGTGACCAAATAACCCTAGAGAGAGAAAAATGCTCCATAACATGACCTGTGCAGAAGGGAAGATGATATATTAAGACTGAAAATACCCACCTTATACATGAAGCCATTGCATATGCTCTGAAGGTGTGATTACAAATAGCACACCTGAGTTACTTCGGAGCAGTCTGGAATTGCATGTCATAGTTGTAATTATGGAACTGCTGGGGAAACCTGTGTCCTTTAGAGCTGCATCCACTGCTGGCAGTATTCACAAAATCACAAAATCACAGAATGATATGGGGTTGGAAGGGACTTCTGGAGACCATCTAGTCCAACCCCCCTGCTACATATTACTTCAGCTACATATTACTTCTGAAGTAAAAATGTCTCATGCTCTACGTATCTTAAAAAATCAAATAGAAGGGAGGAGTGGAGTATCTTTTTACCAGACACTTTAAAAGCTGCAGAAGAAAAACTCATATACTACTTAGGTTGTTCTCTGGTATCGTAGGAATACTATACATGGTCTGAGGCACAGACTCATTCCCTTTAACAGTCCATGATGTAGTGTTTGTCTAAAGGGTGGCATGTGACCTGTTGAGCTTTTTGTTGTAATGCAGCTGCTTTAAAAAAGCTTATAGTTTTAATGGCCATAGTAAACAATATCTTACTTAAAGCTCATAGCAAAAGGCTATGAGGAGCTTTAAAGTACAGCACAGAAATTGCAAGAAACTACCACAAGCTATGTTTCTATTTTAAACCTTTTTGTGACTATGAAGACCCTTTATTCTCAGAAATTCAGTCTCCTGTAAAGAATCCCTGCTTGTGAAGTGTATTTACTAAGAAGGGATAAGAAACCTCTGAACATTTACCCAAGTCTAGGAACATGCTCAGGTTGCTTTTTCATCAAGTTTTTTTGAAAATATTTGAATATATTATTTTTCACTACTGGCTTCAGCTAGGAATGTAACAGAAAATGTTGATAAAGTGAGAGAGGCTTTTCTCATGGTATTTCTGGACATAAACAGTAATAGAAGTGCCAGAGGTTTCACAGGAGAGACTGCTTTTATGATATTTCCTTCTCAATTTTATTATTTTATGGAGTTCAATAATGTCCTGGGTGCTTCAAGTACAGGTAAGATGAATACTGCATAAAAAACCAAAGATAGCTTCTGTGCCAAGGTGCTTCCAATCTGATTTCATTCAATGGCATGAAGAAAGAGAATAACAAAATGGAATGAAATGGGAAAAAACAGGGTAAATAATTTTGACTGTCTAATAGTTCAGTGATGGCATACATGCTTCACAGTAGTTATCCATAAACCACAAATTCTGTAAAATATGTGCAGGTTTTGAGAAAAAGAAAATAAGAACAAAATAAAAAAGCTTTACACTTGTTTGGGGTTTGCTTTCCATTATCTATGCAATTCTGTCTTTACAGTGATGAACCTCTGAGCCTAGAATGCTCAGAGCTGCCAAGAGTGGGAAGCCATTTCGGATGAAGTGGGCTTGGGATGGAGACTCCTGTATCACTGATATCAGTCATCTCATTTGACAGACAGCCAGTTTATTAGGATCTCTTACAGACATCTTGGAATTAATAAGGTTTTTCACAGTAAAGTTGTTCTGCCATATCATTCTCCTTATAGTCAGAAAAGACTCTGTTTTCCATACCCATCACTAGCCATGGAGACATTTAGACTTTTCTTATATATCTTTTCCATTCCATATCTTCCCCATTTCTCTGATCATCTCAGTAGTATGAATTGCCCAAAATTCTAGATAAGGAATTAGCATGCACAGTGCCATGTCATTAGTATTTCTCTGTCTGTGCTTATGATATGCCCAAAGATTATGTGTAGTGAAATCAAACTGGTACTTCATAGCTGACAAACTGCAGATCGTGAACAATTAATATACAGATGCCTTTTCCACACCTATGACACTGCCAATTTATTGCTCCAGTTCTTAAGATCATTCAGCTCTTCCCTTACAACGTTCTGATCAGACTCTGTCCTTGACATTTCCCTCCACTTGAATGTCACCAGTGAATTTCTTCAGCAATGATTTTTTTTTTCCAGCAAGCTCATTGCTGAAGATCTTAAGTAAGATAAAATTTGTCCTAAGAATCTTGAAGCATTCCGCATGTAACATCCCATCTACAACAGTGTTCTCTGCTTCAAAGAATTTCTCAACCAATGCACAAAACCTTTACAAGTCCCAAATGACATTCATTACTAACGTGAAAGTATCTAAGTAACTGCAAAAAAAAAAAAAGGAACTCACTCTTTTTTTTTTTATTATTTTATTTATCCAACAACCAATTCTCTAAAGAAGACACTACAGCCTCGCACTGTGGCAAAGTGCTTTTCTCAAATAGGAAAAAATCTCTTGTTAATTCCACCATATTCCATGTGCCAGGTTAGGGCAACACCTTGTAATAACAACATAATGGGGGCATAGTGTGGGGAATTGTGACAGTGGACCTGGGGGAAATAAGTTAGAATGACAGGATGGGCTTTTATATATATATATATATTTGCCAACAGTTTTGCCTGAGGGAGAGACGAATGTGCTTCTGTCAAAACCAGAGAGACACCAAAACTGATTTTCATTTTTCTGACTCACTTTTTTACTTGTTATCTGGTTGGGGTTTTTTTTTCAAGAATGTTACAGTTTTTCAGGACACTGCAACAGTGAATATAACAAGCAGGAAAAAAATAGTGGTATTATGAAAATATTTTAGTGTGACAATTTTTGCTAGCAAAGAAACAAACAGGAAAGAGACAATTTCATTTTCACAGCTAATTTCAACTTTCCAAACTTGGAACATTTCAGACCTTCTGTCCCCTACCTCTCTACTCAGATACTCTTCAGAGCACATCTCTTTAAGACTTTCAAAGTTTTGCCAGGTTATTCTTGTCCAGAGAATGAAATGAAATTTAAATGAAAGCCAGAGGCTTTCATTTAAAATGCTTTTGTATAAACATGGAGAATGAGAATGCTGTATATGTACCTGTGCATGTGCATGCGTGTAAATGCCATTGAAAGTTGATAATATACTGCCAGCCACAAAGAATTAAATCACAGGCAGTGTTATGGAGTAAATGGAACAAGGGCAGTGCAAGGCGTGGGGCCCTTGGACACAGTTGGACTTGGCACAGTTCCTGAGGCCATGCAACCATAACACCAGGGAGAAAGCAGGAGTCTCACAGGAAGGTGTCAGCAAGGAGCACGGGGCACCAGGTCATGCTGCTCCAGGGAGTTCCTGGCCCTGCAGTGCCTATACACTTCCAGAGAATGAAGCAATATATTTGTTACAAAGACTTGAATCTAGTTTATTACAGCTGGTAACTAGAGGAAAAGTGGTCTAAAATGAGTAAGAGTAGTAGGACCTGATGTTTAACTCGGAAAACAGTGAAGGTAGAAACAATAGGACAAAATATAGCTTGTCATGTTATTTGGAAATCAGCTAAGAACATTACTTGGAAACTACTAGATTTCTGTGGTAATGCCTCTTTTCTTAGTCCAGACCAAGGAGCACCAAGGAGGTAGGTTTTGAACCTAGAGGTGATAGCTAATTCAGGAATTTTCTATTACTCCAGGTGTGAGTCTATGTACTGCACTCCTCACCATATGATATGAGCACCTGCAACAATGCATTAAGCTATGTCAGCCGAATGGGGTCTGCTCATCCCCCATCTGCCTCTTCTCAGGGTTAGAAAACATATCTGCACTGGTCGAACTTTTGTAATATGTGTGTGTGTGCGCGCGTATGTGTATAAAAAAATGCACAAAAGTAGATACACATATCTATTTATTAATAATTGGATTCTGAATTTAAGACGAAAGCTGCTGACCTCTATTTATTATGCTTGTATTCCTCAAGAGTTCTGATTTTAGCATTTTTGGGCTAGTTCCTGAGACTTACAATACATCATATTGTTGTAGGAGTAAAAGGAATTATTTTCTGGGCAAAACAAATACTAAACTGTATAGCAGATATATTGCCCAGATAGGAAAGTATTGCTCCTGTCATTAGTGTCACTAGCTTCAAAAAGACTCCTTTTGTGAGTAGAAGTATCAGTTAAGGGCCTTGCTGTAGTCAAAGGCTAGAGAGCTCTCTGCTCTCTGCAGCTTCCTGAGAAGGGGTAGTGGAGAGGGAGATGCTGATCTGTTCTCCCTGGTATCCGATATTAGGAAGAATTTCTTTACCAAGAGGGTGGTCAAACACTGGAACAGGCCTTCTAGTGAGGTGGCCAGTGCCCCATGCCTGTCAATGCCTTATAAAGACGCATTTGGTCTATGGCCTTCATAATATTCTTTAAGTTTTGGTCAGCCCTTGAAGTGGTCAGGCAGTTGGACGAGATGTTCTTTGTAAGTCCCTTCAAACTGGAACTGTACTATTGAGCAACCTGGTCTAGTGGGAGGTGTCTCTGTCCTAGGCAGGGTGTTTGGAACTAAAGGATCTTTAAGGTGCCTCCCAACCTAAACCATTCTATAATTCTGTGATTCCATGATCCTATTTTAAATAAATGTTTATGAAAGCTGCTGAACTGAACAAAACCAGAAAGTGGTCCTCTGACATCGCAGCTTCTAGAAGGTGTGGCACTTTTGGAAACCTTTGCTACATTTATTTCCCACTGGCAATGCTTTCTCTTCTGGGACTTCAGAGGGCACCCCTCCATGGCCTTCTGACAGATGTGCTCTGGGTTGTCACCACTCAGGTCTTGCAACCTCCAGGCTCAGATATCCCACAGCCTCTCTGGGCAACCCACTCCAGTGCTTAACGATCCTCACAGTAATTTCGTTTTTTCCCCTTTATCTGCAGTTTAAACCTCTTTAGCTTCAGGAGATGCTACTGTCTGTCACCCTTCCTCTTCATACTGCTGGGAAGAGTCTGCCCCCATTCCTCTGATGCGTCCCCCACAGGCACCAGGGTGTGTTGTGAGGTACCCTAATACCTTCTCTGCTCTATGCTGAACCAGCCCCAGCCCTCTGTCACAGTTTATGTTGGGCTGACCACTAAGTAAACAACAAATGTTCTCTTTAGCCTCTCTTTTATTCCAGAGAAGGGAGAGAGAATAAGGGAGAGAGACTTATGGGCTGAGACGAAAGCAAAAAACTGCTTTCATGAAATATTAATAATAAAAAGAAAAGATACTAATATGAATAGGAAAATAATGAAATATATACAAAACCACTATTGAGCATGATCACGTCACTGGCAGGCACTGGGAAAGTTCCAGACTGGACTCAGCAATGGATGGGAACTGGATGAAGGAATGCATGGATTGGATTAAAGCCAGACAAACAGACCGAGTCCTCCTCAGACATCAGCCATTGAAAAAAGAGGCCAATGCCTTTGATCCCTCAGCTCTTCTACTGAGCATGATGCAGGTGGGATAGAATACCCTGTTGGTCAGGTTTTGGGTCACCTGTCCTGTCCGTTCTTCCCTGCGGGTGTGACTCCTCTACACTCTCCTGCTTCTGACCCTCCAACGTGGCACATAACAAAGTTATCTGGCCTTGGTTGTTATAGCAACAAGTATAAGCCAGAGAGCATCTCTGCATATCATTCCTTGGTATTAACTATAAACATCAGACGACATTATCACTGCTAGAAGCAGACACTGGCTGAAAAAATATGCTTTTAATTTCAGAAAGTGCAGTTAGTTAGAAGAGGCTTAATGGAAAAACAAAATTTCTGAACAGAAAATTGGTTCTGTTCTACCTCAAACCAGGACACTCTCCTTACCTCCCCTGACCCTCTCTGGTTTATTGACCTATGCCTCCTGTTCAGGACCCCAAACAGGACATAGTGCCCAGATAAGGCCTGATGGGTGCTGAGCAGAGGGGATCACCCTTGAACTCTGACTAGGCGAGAAAGACAGGAGAAAACCTGCCAGAGCAGGTCAGATGCTGCATTTCACTTTTAGTCAACCGTGAGGTGGTCAGGCAGTTGGACTAGATGACCATTGTAGGTCCCTTCCCACTGGTTCTGTGCTACACCACTTGACTCCTCTTCTCCTCTTCTCTCCTCTTCTCTTCTCTTCTCTTCTCTTCTCTTCTCTTCTCTTCTCTTCTCTTCTCTTCTCTTCTCTTCTCTTCTCTTCTCTTCTATATGTACCATTGGGAGGAGGGAGGAACCAAA
>KZ506090.1:180401-191053 GCA_002844005.1 Limosa lapponica baueri | reverse complement strand
CTCCTCTCCTCTCCTCTCCTCTCCTATATGTACCATTGGGAGGAGGGAGGAACCAAAATGTTGTTCTTCTCTTTAGGTTAAACCTACTCTTTTCTTATCTGTAATGGTAACTACAAAATTGTGGACTGCATTTCTCAAAGAAACAAAAGATGTCTTCAATATGATAGTACTCAGTATTTTATAATGTACAAACAATACAAATATTGTATCATTCTGTTTAGGAATTTTGCAGAACAGTTAATATGATTTGGTGTTTCTAGAAGTTTTCCACTATTTTCTGCTTTCATTGAGCCTTGAATTCTGTGTGAAAAATCTATACAATAGCATGGTATGGTATTTTGACACTTAAGTTTTGAAGCTCCATTTAAACTCTGCATGGAAATAGAGTGTAACAGTAACATAATTTTCTAGAAACATACACATTATTGTCAAATATATTTACTACCAAATAAATTAGGGAGGTTTCAGGGTTAGGCCCTGGCTCTCTCTGCTCCTTGAAAGAGCTCTGTTGCATCAGTTAAAGAAAGCAAACTTTAGGTTTATGTATTGCTGCATGTTACTGTTTTCCCCAAGAGAACAAGCTATAAGAGAGTGGCATCACATGTATGAGTAAGTTAGTATCCTGTTTTCTAGTCTAGGAAAAATTTCCTGAAGTAGTTGTACTAACAATTTTCTTATGGTTTGTTGGAAAGCTTGTAAATATCTTACACTGAAATACTAACATCCCAACAGCATGCAAAATAAAAATATTAATCTTCCTATTTAAAAATTCCCTTTTGACTCTTTAACCCAGAATTTGCAAACATACTTCCTTCAGAGTAATTTTTCTTCATGATCCTGTATCTCTGACCTAAAATTATAAATAGAAGTTATTTTTAGGGCTGTTGTTCAAGCACCTTTTTATTAATTTACTACTGGTGTGACTGTGTTCATTAAATAATTTCCCAGTACATCCTACAAGAACCTGGGAATAAATTCTGGTGATGAGAATGTTCAGAAGGACTTGTTTGACAAAGAACATAGGAATGACTGAAAAACATGTGGTATAAATCCTATATGTTTTATAAAAAAATCATCTTTTCAGATCAATTTGGTAAAGATTGTTGATCTCAAACCAGGAATATTATATGGACCTCAAGATAAAACGTGGTGGTGTTGAATCCTTGAAACAGTTTATAAGTTACTCAGGATCAAAAGAGTGGGTTTTTCTGAATTATGTGTGAGGTCTGTATTGAGACACAGAAAACCTGTTTGTCACTGTTTGCAATAAATATAAATAAATGTTTATAATTTTCAGATTAAAATCAGAAATTAGATATAAAAGACTCAGTCTTATTTATATACATATGTGTATGTATGTCTTTCTCTTGTTCTTATGCCTGCCTTTTCTTTCTGCTACTCCTTTTCCCCTCATTACGCTATTTTTTACTTTTTCCTTCTACATCCCTTTTGTTACTTCTCTCCTTTTGGATCTCTTACTCGGGTCTACATGCTTTTTTTTTTTTTTTTATCTGAAGGCTTGTTTCATTCTGAACGAGAAGCCCCATGCATCTACGTCCAACTCTCACTCACCCACATGCAGCACCTTTTCCCATCATCACCTCCCATCTGTTGATGTTAGCTCCATGCACTACTGTCAGTCACTGTGCTGCCTCTTCCCTATCCTGCTGCTCAGGAAAATTGATCATAGCACTCTTTCTTTACCTATTCAAACTATTGACATGGGAAATTCCTGAAGTCTTGTAACTTATAAGTTATCACATTCCTTTTACTCAATAGGAGGTAATTGCAAACATAAAAATACGGCAATCTAAGATAACAATGAGGGAGGAGGTGATGAAGTGGAGTAGGGGAGCAAGGAAGAGAAAAAGCACAGCAGAGTCATAGGACGTCCCTATCTGTGATATGCTAGTGGTTTTGCCTAAGAATGCTATATGAAGGTTTGGACAGATTGCAGACCCCTGTGGACGAGGCCCCTGGTTTTTCAAATTGGAATGTTGCTTCTACACAATGGATACATCTTGCTATACAGCTCTGTCAAGTGGGAGATGTGGTGGAAACAGAGGTATAGTTCTCAGTTTTACTTTGTTTTATTGAGCACCCTGAGGAAATCAGTACCCTCATCAGTAAAACGGGAATAATAATACTTATCCACCTTTGACAAATGCATCATGATCTAAGGATCAAAGTACTATGTACAACTAAGTATTTTTATTATTACTACTTTGATGTGTAAATCACAGACACAATTGGATGTAACTGTCTTTGAAGTTGTTCTGAAAAATCATATCATATTCCACTTCGGCAGTGATTTAATTTGTGGATTAGTGACATGACAGACCATAGGAGGCTATTTGGAAGCCTTCCAATTGGTTTTCTCATTGTGGCTGCTGTGAACATGCACTCAATGTTCAGTAGGCAGAAAATGTCCTCAAATTATTATTACTGATTGCATCATTTTCTCAGTGAAAGAATTTGTGTGATTATAAATCTTCTTTTTCTTAATATGATTAATTTTATGATCTGTCTCAATTAACATAAACTATATTTACAGAAACAAAGTTATTAGTCATGCAACCTAACAACTCCTACCTTCAGTCTGGTTTAGTAAGAATGCAGTTCCCCTTGTAACTAGGCAGTTGTGCTAGAGGCCAGCAGACTATTGAGGCCTACCTTTCATCAGAAAATCTAGTGAGTAGTCCACTGTGCAGTGGATTGACCTTAACTGGTCGGACAGTCCTACATCATCTTTCAAGAGGCAAATTTTTTAAGAGACATGATCCCTTTGTATTGCCATTCTGGTACAACTGCTTTCCCTGCATGCAATTGCTTCAGAGCACTACATAAATGGCTTAAAATGTTGTGTTAACAAAAAACTTTTGTTATTCTTTAATTAATAAATTACTTTCCATCCTTCCATGTTGTGTATCTGATACTGTGATTGAAAAAAAAAAAGTATTCAAAAACAGCCTCACATTTATTCTGAAGACCAAATGACAAAATGAAAGCAGAACTGATGTTACAACCTAGTTTGATAAAGAAAAATTTCAAGATCATGGTACTTCAAGGCTACTAAATAATTGCACAGGGAGTTTTAGGGTATTTGCAAATAACTTTACAAAGACACTTTGCAAATCAACGTATTTTTCACAGGATGAACCATGCCAGGTCATACGACCAGACAGTTCAGGGAACAGACAGAGTTATTTTCAGTAAGAACGAAGAATTAGATTCTGTTTTTTCAAAATGCTTATTTCTCTGTTATTTAAAATACAAAGACGCCAACAGCCATTCTATTAATTAATGCTATGAAATACAGTATTTTGGAGTATTAAATCTTCTTTAAAACTATCCAACTACAGTAATACTATTACAAAAATAAAGCCTGGTTGGTAAGAGAACATTTAAACCATTGATAGATCAAACAATTGTCTGAGTCAAACACTAAAATAAGATTGTCTTTTTTTCTTGATTTTCTCTTGACTTCCCATGCATAAATACAGTTTTACAAAATGTTAGTTCAGACCAAAAGTTAAGAAGTTATGAATACTCAAAACCTGTTTTCCTTACTATGGCTGCTTTAATATTACAATATTTGTGACTTTCAAGCTGCTGAGCCAATTGTCTCCACCAGGGCTTATTTTGCAGTTCCTATCAGACTTAAAGCAGGATAATGATGACATCTGTGTTATATATACTGGGATAAAGGAGAGCCAATTTTTGGCAAACAAAGAGAATTTTAAACTAAAAGTGGGAGTCATAATTAAGATTTCAATAAAAAAAATGATTTTTCAACTTCAGAAATCTTAATTCTTCAGTAGTAATTCTGCATCAACATTTTGTTTGTCTATACTTGAAAAACATTCTCCAGTTCTTAAAATGAACACTTAATTTCTTACTGATGTTGATACCTCTGGTCACCTTTCTGCTGGAAATGATTTAAAAAAAAAACAGGAGAGCTATTATCTAAGGAGATAAGAACTGTCATATGAATGATTGAAATAGGAAAGGTAATAAGTTATCAACAGACAGATTTTATACTCATTGTCTGCTACTGAGAAATTAGTGACAAAAAGGACCTTTTAATTATCTAATCTATCATTCTGCCAATGTTTATTCTTAACTTTTCCAATGTTTTGAGAACTTTGAGATAATTCAGGTAAATTTTCCATCACAGTGAAATGCTATGGCTAAACACTCCTAATGTCTTCCACTGTATATTCAATTACTAAACATTAGCTCATTATTTGTAACACTACCTTATGCTATTCTACCCTGTATTTCTTTTTCTGATGTTGGATTATCTATTCCATGAGAAATTCAAGTACTTGTGCATGTAGGTTTTTTTGAATCAAGACAGGTGCAAAAATGTTGGAAAGTATCCACAGAATGATCCTTTCATTTTAAAATGTTGAATGATTTCACCCATGTCTGAGCAGCTACAATGTCTAAGGGAAGTGGAAGTGCAATGGTCCATCCAGAGGGAATATTGTGTTTTATAATGAGTGATGTAGAATCAACGAGTGTAGGTTATAGAGAAGAACGTACAAGCTATAGTTCTTCAAATACCACTGTAATGATAAAGCTTTATACTTCAGCCAGGTTGTGACTGCCCAAATGACACAGAAGAAAACAATAGCATTTAATTTGAAAAAATTATGATACTGTGATGTGGACTCGCTTGATCCTAGGTTAAATATACCTGTTGAAACTTTTAACGCATATATTTATTTTGAGGAAAGGCTGTTTTGGTAAAAGCATATTTTGGTAGGACTCTTAACTAATAGCACTACTTTCAGTAGCTCTCCATGCCTCAGTGATCCCATCAGGGTTGTCATGCACTGCACTTCCATTTCACTAGTTGAGTACCAGGAATTCCAAACCTTCCAGGGCTGAAGGCCCTGTGCCTAAAATTTTCTGTAATGACTTCTGCTTTGAATCACCTGCTAGAGAACATCTATTGAAAGAAGAGCCACCTAATGTCTTAAGATTTGTCTGTATGTCTGCTAAAGGCATATTTCTCCTGTTGATTCTTCTCCTGGCTAGACACACCTCTATTGGTAATCCTGTCTCAGCACCTTCTTTTTGGTGGGGAGAATTATTCTGTAAAATCAATTGCTTTCTCTACTGTCTATCTCCTGCCTATCATATTTCAAGTCATACACATGAGTACATTGCTAAGCAAGATTTCCTAAGTGGTATATATATTGTAAATTACAGTTAATGTCCGTTGCAGTTAAACCATGGGCTTTCGTCTATGTAGTATTGAATGACCCTATGTTTCAGGACATGAGTTACAAATTTTAGGAGTATGGTAATCTTTACTTGCTAACTTTCAAGAAATCTCTTCACAGCATAGGAAAGACACTACAAAGGAGCTTATGGTCCAAGAAGAACATTTAATGGGTTCTTAATCTTGCTGTTGATATACATGATATGATCTCAGGAGACACAAAAAGTACTTAAATGTCTATTTTTCATTTCAATCCACAAAAATTTCAACACAGAGAGTCACTTAATGTTGTTTGAGTAATAGTTTTTCTTAGTACAAAATCTCAGAATTTAATAGCTTTAAATTTCTTTAGAAATTAAGACCAAGGTGGGTTTTTTTTTCCACCAGTTTAATAAGCAAGTTCCACTCTTGATGAACTTAGACCCTTTTATGCTAACCTAATATTATGCTTGACACAGAAGGGGTAGACTGTGTTTTTACTCCAACAGTATCAGACTATGCTACTTAAATCAAATGTCATTTTCACTGAGCTGATGGCTCTCTAAAATTAAAAAGTCAAATTTAAATTAAAAAAGGTTAATTTGTTGACCTCAACTTTGTTTAATTGTTACTAATGCATTTTATGTTAATTAAGCATGGTTTCTCAATAATTATAGGAGGGAACAGCAAAGCTTTTAAGAATGTTTCTAATCTAGCACCCTGTAGCTGTATGCTTCTAATTCTTTCATTTTAATGTACCAATTATATGCATTATACAAATAAATATGTCATAAAGAATCTATCACGTCAGCAACCCTTGACCTGAAAATGTTTTAAATCATATTAAAAAAATACAAAGCAGTATCATTCCTCAAAAATGTTGAAAGAAAGAACTGACTAAAACATTATCTGCATTTTCTAATCATGAGGCTCCAAATCAGTTGACTAGAGAATCATAGAATTGTCTAGGGTGGAAGGAACTTTTTAGATCCTCTAGTCCAACCATCAACCTAACACTAACAAAAACCATCACTAACCATATCTCTAAGCCCCACATCTACCTCTTCTTTAAATACCTTCAGGGACGGTGATTCAACCACTTCCCTGGACAGCCTGTTCCAATGCTTGATAACCCTTTCAGTGTAAAATTTTTCCTTAACATCTAGTCTAAACCTCCCTTGGTGAATCTTGAGGCCATTTCTTCTTGTCCTATTGATTATTACTTGGTAGGAGACACCAACCGCCACCTTGCTACAACCTCCTTTCACGTGGTCGTAGAGAGTGTAAGGTCTCCCCTCAGCCTCCTTTTCTCACCAGATTCATTGCCCTTCTCTGGACATGCTCCAGTGCCTCAATGACTTTCTTGTAGTGAGGGACCCAGAACTGGTGGAAACTGAACACAGTACTTGAGGTGGGGCCTCACTAGTGCCGACCACAGGGGGACGATCACTTCCCTACTCTTGTTGGCCACGCTGTTCCTGACACAGGCCAGGATGATATTGGCCTTCTTGGCTACCTGGGCACACTGTTGGCTCATGTTCGGGTGGCAATCGACCAGCACTCACAGGTCCTTTTCTGCTCAGCAGCTTTCCAGCCACTCTTCCCTGAGCCTGTAGCACTGCATGGGGTTGTTGTGACCCAAGTGCAAGACCTGGAACTTGGCCATGTTGAACTTCATACCATTGGCCTCAGCCCACCCATCCAGCCTGCCCAGATCCCTCTGCAAAACCGCTCTGCCCTCAAGCAGGTCAACACTCCCACCCAACTTGGTGTTGTTTGCAAACTTACTGAGCGTTCACAGTCCCCTCATCCAGATCATTTATAAAAATACTAAAGAGAAGCTGCCCCAATATCGAGCCCTGGGAGCACCACTCGTGACCAGTCCCCAACCGGATTTAACTCCATCCACCACCACCTTCTGGCCCCGCTTCTCCAGACAGTTTTTTACCCAGCAAAGAATACTGCTGTCCAAGCCATGGGCAGCCAGTTTCTCCAGGATGATACTGTGGGAGACTGTATCAAAGGCCTTGCTAAAGGCCAGGTAAACAACATGCACAGCCTTTCCCGCATCCGCCAAGCGGGTCACTTTGTCACAGAAGGAGATCAGGTTTGTCAAGCAGGACTTGCCTTTCATGAACCTGTGCTGGCTGGGCCTGATCACCTGCTTGTCCTTCATGTGCTGCATAATGACACTCAGGATGATCTGTTCCATAACCTTTCCAGGCATCGAGGTCAAACTGACAGGCCCGTAGCTCCCCAGATCCTCCTTCTAGCCCTTCTTGTGGATGGGTGTCACATTTGCTAGCCTCCAGTCAGTGGGGACCTCCCTGGTTTGCCAGGACTGCTGAGAAATGATGGAAAGTGGCTCACTGAGCACTTCTGCCAGCTTCCTCATCTGGCCCCATAGACCTGTGTACATCTAGGTGCTCTTGCAGGTCCCTCATCATCTTCTTTTGGATGATGGGGGCTTCATTCTGGTCCCACCCCTATTTACTAGCTCAGTCTGGGTATTGATTCTACTACTAAAGACTGAGGCAAAGGTGGCATTAAGTACCTCAGCTTTCTCCTCATCCTTTGTCACCATGTTACTGCCCCCATCTAATAAAAGATGGAGATTCTCCTCAGTCTCATATTCTCCTTTTATTACTAATGTATTTATAGAAACTTCTTTTATTGTTCTAAACATCCAAAGCCAGGTTAAGTTCTAGTTGGGCTTTGGCCCTTCTAATGTATAATAGTAAATACAGTATTTAGGAGGTACAGAGTTACTGGTACTAAAGAAATATGTTTTAGTCCTTAGATGTCATTTGTCATTCCTAACTTTCACTTTTAAACTTCTACAGTGGTCTTAAAATCCAGTTCTAATCAATTATACAGCATTTCTCCTCCTATTTTGCAACTGCATTTCAGTTCTCTGAATAATCAGCACAGGCCCAGCCTATTAAAGTGATAGAAATGACAGTATTAGAAATTTTTGTATGGGCCTGCTGTTCAGGAAGAAAGTTTGACATCCTAGAACTGCAGTACGGTGTATGTTATAATAGAATAACAGTGTAATTACCTATATCTTTCTGAGACAGTGTGACTTATTGACTGAGACAGTTTTAGTATGCAAAGGCAGTTTTACAATGACTTCATCTGGACCAGAATTTAACTCTCTGCATATCACGTGGTATAACTTTCTAGTACCAATATGATCTCTGAATATAGAGTTAGAGATGGGTAGCAGCACCTCAAAACTTCCAGCATAGCAAAGACTTTAGATATGTTTTCCAAAGTATACGCTCTCAATATTACTTGTGTGCTGTTGTTATGGAAAGTACTTTAAAAAAAAGACAAAAAGTCATTTCTATAGTGGGAGTTCTAAATGCAGAAAAGAGAGATTGAAAACTGCAGGTTTATTTGTTTCTTTTTATGTTTTTCTTCTTCTGGGTTATTTTAGTATTTAAAAAGAAAATTGAGTAATTGTGAGGAAGATTCTTATAATCAATAGTTTTGATACTATCCACAGTGTTACATTAAACAAAAAGCTCTTATCATCTTGAAAATTTAAATTTTAGAAAAATGTTGTAAGATCAAATAAGTATGATATTTTCATTTCTATATCTTTCTATAGTACCATCTGGAGTATGTAAGGAGATATCATCACATAATGCATTGAAATATAGTATTTTATGTTTATACTTCACTATGAAACTATGATACAACATAAATTGAAATAAATACTCATCAGAAATAAATTTTTTTTCTGCTTTGTTTGGTGTTTTTTGAACAAGAAAATCCTTTTGGTTATTTTGCTTTAAAGTGAAGATGACTTCTGAAATTCCAGAAGAAAGACATGAAAATTCATTCCAGAGGAAACAATGAAAATTCATTTAAGTGTATCTGTATTATCATATATGTGTGATTTTTCCCGAACATCATCTCTGAATAGCAGTTGAGAGAAATTATATGCAGACATGATTATGTATGTGTTTCTGCCTTTATAAAGCCCATAAGCAAATGAAAGTTGCCCTTTTTACAAAGCAGTACCCCCTCCCTAAAAAGACTAAAAAAAGACCAACTATGAAGTATGTTATACATAAACTGTAACACAATAGCACTATCAAATTTTCGTCAGGCAATTAAATTTTATGCCAAGCTAATTCAATTTTGCTGCTGTTTTATTAAGTCCTATGAAAAAAAAAAAAAAAACCAAACCTAAATCTGTTCTCTTCAGTAAATCACGAGTTTCACAAAGCATTTCCTAACTCAGATTCCTTGTTCTGCTATTTTGATATATTAAATATCCAGCAAAGAATTTCCAGGGTCATAAATCTAGAGTGATAAAATTAATCCTATTGCTGAAGAGAAATAAATATTTTATTGCAGTTTTATGAGCTTTTGTTCCCTTTTCACTCGCAAGTAGGTGTTGTTTAGTGGTACAAAGATATTTTGCTGCTGAAAAATGTATTAGAAACAGTACAGCAGTAATAGAATTCATATCTACAAAGCTGTTCAGTTCTCAGAATGGAGGTTCAAGAATATCCTAAGAAAAACTTAAAGATAATATTGTCAATAATAGTGCTACACAGATTATTCTTCTTATATTTTAGACTCTAGGAATTATTTTACTATAATTAGTAATTTTACAATAGAAATTTTTTGAAATTACACCTGAACAGTATCTATGAAATCAAATTTACTAAATGCAAATAGAACATGCAACCTCAGAAATCATAAATGTTAATCCCATTAATTCTTTATTTTCTTTCCATTTTTTCTTAAAACGGAATGTAAGGAAAAAGATGTTCATGCTTTGATTATATCTTGGTCTTAGGTGCTAGGCATTTACAGTGATGATTCAGTTTTTTCAAGCCTGGCACAGCATACACTCCATTTTGAATCTATATTATCTGAAATATAATGAACGTGATGAGGGCCTCAGGGGCCGTGAGCATTGTTTGTCGCAATTACAAAATATTTTGGGGAGAGAGGAATGTAAAGGTAGGAATTTCTGTCAGAGTTGAGGCAATTGGACAGGGATGGCAGGGTCTTGTCCTATGTATTACACAGAGGGAATTGCTTTCATCAAAATACTGTTGCAGATAAGAAAAGTGGGAAAGTTATATGCTGTGATTGCACAGGGACATCAAGGGAAACAACAAAAACTTCCATGTCAGTCATAAAAAGAAGACTCAGGAAGATGTAGGCCATCTCTGAAAGGAAATAGGAGACCTGGTCACCTGGAATATAGAAAAAGCTGAAGTACTCGATGACTTTTTTGCCTCGGTCTTGATCGGCAATTGTCGCCACACCACCCAAGTTGCAGAAGGCAAAGGGAGGGTCTGGGAGAATGAGGTACCGCCCACTGTAGGAGAAGACCAGGTTTGAGTCCAGCTGAGGAAAATGAAAATGCACAAGTCTATGGAAACTGATGACATTCATCCTCAGGTCCTAG